>SJYC01096421.1:0-17297 GCA_006408675.1 Madoqua kirkii | reverse complement strand
GGCTGCCCTGGTGGCTCAGCTGGTAAAGAATCTGCCTGTAATGTGGGAGACCTGGGTTCGATCCCTGGGTTGGGAAGATCCCCTGGAGCAGGGAAAGGCTGCCCACTCCAGTATTCTGGCCTGGAGGATTGCATGGACTGTATACTCCATGGGGTCACAAAGAGTCAGACACAACTGAGCGACTTTCACTTCACTTCACTGTGAATACAAGGGCACTTTTGGCATACTTCTGCAAAAAGGGAAAGCCCGTGACGAGAGTCACTGAAAACACTCAGGTTTAGAAGTGAGTTGACAACAGAGCTGAAATGGGATCCAAGATTCTTTCTATACAAGTGTTGCTCTCCAGCCAATCGGTGGTAGCATTTAAACCTATACAAATGCCTGAAAGAAAAGATTAAAAGACAAAAAGAAGAGAAAGAAAGAAAAATGTGTATGAAAGAAGGAAGTATTGGACCATATCCTCAAGCTACAAGTAGGAAAAAGGGAAACTAGACACCTGAATTTTCATTAGGATAAAAAACGTCCACATACACGCTCTGCCACTGAAAAGTTACTCTGTGCTATCTGATCAGCAGTACAACACCTTATCTCTTCACATCACTAGGCTGTTTTTATATCTGAAACTACACAATATATTACACTGTAATACCTATCTGCTTCAAACCACAGGAGAAAAGTACCTCCACAGCATAAATCACATATGACATCACATTAGGTCTTTTAAATAATGCTGTGAACACCAGGAAAAGATTCTAGGGGTCCATTTTTCATGTCCTTTTTGCTACTGCCCAAATAGAGGTGCTTCCTTTGCCGCTCCACCAGTTCCTTTCCATTGAAGAAATCAAATGTGTGCAAAGAACTTTTCATGTGTGAAAAGTACCAAATGCTGCCATAAAAATAGGAAATATCCATCCTCCTCAAGACCCAGTATGCCAAGTTCAAACACACCCAGTCTATCTTCGCTCCACCCCTCCTGATGTATCTGATTCCTGTTTCTCCATCTGTGCTCCATTCAACATCTGATTTACCCAGACATCCAACTCATGGAAGGAAAGGACAGGAGGGGAATTCCCACAGCATCCACGCCTCCCTCTCTCCTTGGCGGCACGAATGTACCACATGGAGGAAACAATCTACTGTCTGAACCTGGGCAAAAGGACAATTTTATTCACTTGTGTCCTTTCCTTGACTAGCCCAATAGTGGAAACTCAGTCAACACCAAATGCATATGCAAAGATTAAACAAAGACCAGTCAAGTCTCCCTTTGACTTATAACCCTGGTAACAGGTTTTGGAGGAAATTCAACTAAAAAGTAAAATGAACTTCAAGATTCTGGATGGCTTCCCATCCATATTTGACTAATTCATCCTTCCTCGAAAGAACACATTTTCTCTTTCTCTCCAACCCCTCCTTTTCTGTCCCTCCCTTTCCCCATCTCTCTGTTTCACACATCCAGCTTCTATTTAAACCTATGCAAGAAATATACTTTTCTATTATTCAGTTACCCTGCTTCCTCTTGCTGGGAAAGCAGCATATATGAGATAACGACAAAAGAAAAATTATCTGACTCTATTATTCTCATCATGAGAGCACAGGGCCATTGAGAGAAGGGGAAGGCCAGAGCATGGCTGGCAGCACTGAATGCTCTGCTATTTAGCAAGACAAAGCGAAGGTAACATTTCTTGCACATCAGGAATTCAGGCATAATTACATGGCATGTACATTCCAACTTCCTGGATTATTAGGTTGTAATTCTAAGGCATCTGACCTTGGCAGGAGAGGATGAGTGAAGATTTTCTTGACTGCTATTTAGAAGGAGTGATGAATGCATTTTCTTTTTAATTTTGTTTTTTTGAGGAAACCAAACAGGAGCTCCTTTCCCACTGATTAAGCAATCATCAGCCAATCACTCTGAGCCTGAAAAGTTGACTGTAAATGCCGTTACTTCCCTACAATGCTTGAATGTTAAGAGATGAAGGTATAATTAATTGGGCCTTTATAATTACCAGCAATCTAAAGAGTAAGGAGAAAACGGTGATGTAGGAAGATCCTGAACTTACCTCCTCCAATGGACACAATAAATCTCAACTACATATAGAATAATCCCTATTGAAATGGATCTGAAGACTGGATGAAAAGAAAGTGAAAGTGTGAGTCACTCAGTTTTGTCCAACTGTTTGACAATTCATGGATTACAGCCTACCAGGCACCTCTGTCCATGGAATTCTCCAGGCAAGAATACTGGAGTGGATTGCCACTTCCTACTCCATGGGATCCTCCCTCAACCATGAGGACTGAACTCAGGTCCTTTGCATTACAGGCAGATTCTTTACCACCTGAGCCACAGCACTTACTTCCAATGGAAAGAGCCTACAAATGAAGGGTAGAAGGACAGCATTGAGATGGGGAGCAGAGGGAGAGATATAGTCTTATCAAAGGGAAAAACACATACCAGCCATGGGGATTCACAATTGGGAGGGATCACAAAGGTACTTTTTTACTCCTTTCCCCATGTTTTATACTTCTGTTTTATACTTTTTTATATTTTTTTCTGTTTTATACTTTTACATTTTTAAGTTTTTATACATACCTTAACAAATTGTTATGATTTTAGTTAATTTTGGTACCATTAACTTTTAAACTTCATACTTGCTTTATATGTGACTGATCCACTACATTTATTACAGACTTTCCTTTTCCAGAGAAACTTTTCATTTTGTATATTTTATTATTATCAATTAGTGGTAATTTTTCAGTTTCAGTTCAGTTCACTCAGTCATGTCCAGCTCTTTGGAACCTCATGGACTGCAGCACGCCAAGCTTTCCTGTCCATCATCAACTCCTGAAGCTTACTCAAACTCATGTCCATAGAGTCAGTGATAACATCCAACAATCTCATTCTCTTTCGTCCCCTTCTCTTCCCACCTCCAATCTTTCCCAGCATCAGAGTCTTTTCCAATGAGTCAGTTCTTCGTATCAAGTGGCCAAAGTATTGGAGTTTCAGCTTTAACATCAGTCCTTCCAATGAATATTCAGGACTGATTTCTTCAGAGACTGACTGGTTTGATCTCCTTGCCATCCAAGGAACTCTCAAGAGTCTTCTCCAACACCATGGTTCAAAACTATCAGTTCTTCAGCACTCAGCTTCTTTTATGGTCCAACTCTCACATCCATACACAATTACTGGAAAAACCACAGCTTTGACTAGACAGACCTTTGTTGGCAAAGTAATGTCTTTACTTTTTAGCATGCTGTCTAGCTTGGTCACAGATTTTCTTCCAAGGAGTGAGTGTCTTTTAATTTCATGGCCACAGCCACCATCTGCAGTGATTTTAGAATCCAAGAAAATAGTCTTTCACTGTTTCCATTGTTTCCCCATCTATTTACCAGGAAGTGATGGAACCAGACACCATGATCTTAGTTTTCAGAATGTTGAATTTTAAGCCAACTTTTTCACTCTTCTCTTTTACTTTCATCAAGATCCTTTTTAATTCTTCACTTTCTTCCATAAGGGTGGTATCATCTGCATATCTGAAGTTATTGATATTTTTCCCAGCAATCTTAATTCCAGCTTATGCTTCAACCAGCCTGACATTTCACATGATGTACTCTGCATATAAGTTAAATAAGCAGGGTGACAATTTAGGTAAGTCCAATTATCATTTCTTGTAGGGATGGTTTAGTGATGATGAACCCCTCTACCTTTTGCTTATTTGAGCAAATCTTGATCTCTCCTATATTTTGAGTGGTTATCTTTGCTGGGTAGAGAATTCTCAGTTGAAAGACTTTTTTTTTTTCCTTTTCGCACTTTGAATATGTAATGCCAGTGCCTTCTGCCCACAAAGTTTTGCTGAGAGCAATGGCAAAAGGTAATAAGATAAAGCTTTGGAATGTGTTCAAATTTAAGTTGCTACCAACTTAAAACACCTTGCTATTTACACAGGATGCTATATTTGAACCTCACATTAACCACAAGAGAAAAACTTATACTAAATCACAAAAGAAAATGAGAAAGGAATCTAAACATGACACTAAATAAAATCATTAGAAAACAAGGGAGGAGAGAAAAAGAAGAAAAAAAGGAATTACAAAAATGCCTAGAAAACAATTAACATACCAGCAACAAGCATATACCTATCAATAATTAAAGTAAATGGACCATATTCACCAATCACAAGACACACAGTGGCTCAATGGATACAAAAACAAGATCCATTCATATCTGTCTACAAGAAGCTTATTTCAGGAGAAAGAACAAACACAGGCTGAAAGTGAAGGGGTTAAAAAAGACACTCCATTCAAATGGACATGAAAAGAAAGCTGGGTATCTATGTCCAAGTCTTTGCAACTCCATGGACTTGTAGCTCACCAGGCTCCTCTGGCCACAGGGACTCTCTAGGCAAGAATACTGGAGTGGGTTTCTGTGCCCTCCTCTAGAGAATCTTCCCAATGCAGGGATCAAACCCAGATCTCGCACATGGCAGGCAGATTCTTTGCTGTCTGAACCACTAGGGAAGCCCATAAGAAACACTTCAGGATAACAGACATGAACAGACTGAAAGTGAAAGGGTTAAAAAAGATCCGCCATTCAAATGGACATTAAAAGAAGGCTGGAGTATCTGTATTCGTATCAGAGAAAAAAGATAGTAAAACAAGGACTGTATAGAAGACAAAGAAGGGTATTACATAAATGATAAAAAGAGGAATTCAGCAAGAAGATAGAACACTTATAAATGTACATGCACCCAACACAGGAGTGCCAAGACATATAAAGTAATTGTTAATGAATTGAAAGGGAGAAGTTGAAAGCAATACCTTAATGGTAAGGGATTTCAACATCCCACTTACATAAATGGATAGATCATCCAGACATAAAATCAATAAGGAAATACTGGCCTTAAATGACACATTAGGTTGGATAGATTTAATAGATATATGCAGAACATTCCATGCAAAATCAATAGAAAAGACATTCTTCTCAAGTGCACATGAAATAGTCTCCTAGATAGATTGCATGCTGGGACACAAAACAAGTCTCAGTAAATTCAGAAAAACTGAAACAAAACCATCCTCTCCAACTACAAAGGTATGAAAACTAAAAATCATCCACAAGGAAGACAGGAAAAAGCACAAAAGTATGGAGATTAAACAACATGCTACTGAACAACCAGTGAGCCATATAGGAAACAGAAATTTTTAAAATACCTAATGAGAAATGAAAACAGAAATACAACATACAAAAAATTACAGGATGTAGCACAGTCTTTTCTAAGATAGATATTCACAGCGACACAGGCCTACCTCGAAAAATATAAACAAAAAATCCCAAATAAACAATCTAACTTCATATCTAAAACACCAAGAAATAGAAGAACAAATGCAGTGTAAAACTAACAAAGAGAAAGTAAATAATAAACATTAGAGAGGAAATAAATAGAGGCAACAGAAAAGACGGAAGAAACTAAGAGCTGGTTCTTTGAAAAGAAACCAAATCCACAAAACTTTGGCTAGACTAACCAAGAAAAAGAATCAAAGAGGACTCAAAATCAGAAATCAAAGAAAAAAATCTATAACAGATAACACAAAAATACAAAGTACAACAAATAATTATACACCAACAAAATAGACAACCTATAAGAAATGGTTAAAGTTCTACAAATGTACAATCTTCCAAGAATGAATCAGGAAGAAATAAAAATTTTGAATAGACTGAAGACCCCAAAATCTCCCAACAAACAAATGCCAGGACTAGATGGATTCACTTTTGAATTCCACAGGTCACTCAAAGATCATCTATGGATCACTCTATAGATCATTTTCAAATTCTTCAAAAAACTGAAGAGGAATGAAGCCTTCCAAACATTTCATGAACCAGAATTATCCTGATACCAAACCAGACAAGAACAATATAAGAAAAGAAAATTATAGGCAATATTCCTAATGAAAATAGACACAAAAATTTTCAACAAAATATTAGTAAACTGAATATATCAATATTTTAAAAGGATCATATATCATGATCATGTAGTATTTATTAGAGGGATATGAAGATGGTTCGATATACACAAATCAATCAATATGATACTATCACATTAAGAAAAAGAAAGATAAAAATCATAAGATTATCTCAGGAAGTGCATAAAAACCTTTAAAGAAAATTCAACATCCATTTATGATAAAAATTCTCAACAATGCAGGTATAGAGCGGAATGTACCTCAATATAATAAAGGCCATATGTGATAAGCCCATAGTTAACATCATACTCAACGGTGAAAATCTGAAAGCTTTTCCCCATTCTCACCAGTTTTATTCAATATTGTATTGGAATTCCTAACCACAACAATTAGACAAGAAAAAAATAGTAGGCATTCAAATTGGAAAGGAAGAAATAAAACTGTCACTAATTGAAGATGACCTGATACTGTATATATAAAACCCCAAAGATTTCATCAAAAACTGTTAGAATAATAAATGAATTCTGTAAAGTAACAGGATTCAAAATTAATACACAGTAATCTGTGATGTTTCTATACACCAATAACAAACTAGCAGAAAGAGAAACTAAGAAAACAATCTCATTTTCAATTACATCGAAAAGAATAAAATATTGGGAATAAGTTTAACCAGGGAAGTGAAGGACATTTACATTGAAAACTGTAAGACACTGCTGATAGAAACTGAAGAAGATATAAATAAATGGAAAGATATCCTATGTTCATGGACTGAAAGAATATTGTTAAAATGTCCCTCCTACCCAAAACAAAGCAATCCAACACAATCCATATGAAAAGTCTAGTGGCATATTTCACAAAACTAAAACACATAATTCTAAAATATGTATGGAAATGCCAATGACCCCAAATAGTCAAAACTATTTAAGAACGAATAAATCTGAAATCACACATCCTGATTTCAAACCACAGCACAAAACTATGATAATGAAAACAGCATAGTACTAGCACAAAAATGGACATACACATC
The DNA here is from genome assembly GCA_006408675.1 of Madoqua kirkii. Taxonomy (NCBI): domain Eukaryota; kingdom Metazoa; phylum Chordata; class Mammalia; order Artiodactyla; family Bovidae; genus Madoqua; species Madoqua kirkii. Next base: position 10,315 of record SJYC01096421.1, on the reverse strand, counting down.
AGTGGAACAGAATTTAGAGCCCAGAAATAAACTCACACATATATGGACAAATGATTTATGATAAAAGAGCAAAGAAATATAATGAAGAATGGATAGTTTCTTCAAATAGTTCAGGGAAAGTGGACAGCCACATGCAAAAAATTTAGACCACTATCATATACCAGACACAAAAATTAACTCAAAATGGAACACTTCAATGTAAGACCTGAAACCATAGGTTTTAGAAGAAAACATAGGTAGTAACCTCATTGTCATCAATGTTAGTGATGCTTTTGTGGATCTAACTCTGAAGACTAGGGAAACAAAAACAAAGAGTACTATATCAAACTAAAAAGCTTCTGCACAATGAAGGAAAATATCAAAATGAAAAAGAAACTATGGAGTGTGAGAAGAAATTCTCAAACTATATATCCAGTGTGGGGTTAATATCCAACATATGTGAAAAACTCATATAACTCAACAAGTAAAAAAATTAAAACTGCATTAAAAATGGGAGGTGATTTGAATAAACATATTTCCAAAGAACACCTACAGATGAACAACAGGCAGAGGAAAAGTTATTCCACATCACTAATTATAAGGAAAATGCAAATCAAAACTACCATGAGATCACACTTGGTAAAATGATTATTATCAAGAAGGCAATAACAAATGTTAAAGACAATGTGGAGAAAAGGGATCCATGATACACTGCTCGTGTGACTGTATATTGATGCAGCCAATGGAAAACAGTATGGAGGGTCATCGAAAACATTAAGACTAGAACTACCACACGGCCAATGTATCTACCCAAAGAACATGTAAACGTTAACTCAAAAAGATATCCATCCCCCTAGGCTCACTGCAGCATTATTTACAGTAACCAAGATATGGAAACAACCGGAGTGCCCATCAGCAGACAAATGGATAAAGAAAACGTGAGACAGACATGGACACAATGGAATATTACTTAGCCGTAAAAAGAATAAAACCCCGCCATTTGCGATAACATGGACAAAGGTATGCTATATGAAATAAGTCAAATGGAGAAAGATAAATACCATGTGATTTCATTCATATGTGAAATCTAACAACAACAACAACAACAAAAGCACATTAACAAACAAAAGAAAAGGAGAGCAAACTCACAGGTACAGAGATCAGGATACTGGTAACCAGAGGGGAAGGGGTTGGCTGTGGGTAAAAACTGGTATAGGAGGAAAACTGTGTTGTGATGAATGGCAACTAGACTCGTGATGGTGACCACCTGGCACTACACACAGGCGCCAAACCAAAACACCGTATGTGCTGTGCTGCTCAGTCCCTCGTGGCCAACTCTTTAGGACCCTTGGGACTGTAGCCCACCAGGCTCCTCTGTCCATGGGGATTTCCAGGCAAGACTAGTACTGGAGAGGGTTGCCATTTTCTCCTTTAGGGGATCTTCCTGGCCCAGGGCTCAAACCTGGGTCTCTCTCATCTCCTGCACTGCAGGTGGGTCCTTTGCCACTGAGCCATCAGGAAAGCCCCATGATGCTGTTATCTAAAACATATAAATGATAATAGTAATAATAAGTGAAGAACATGGAGGCTCACCAACTAGAGATGCTCTTCTCTTGCTGTGAAGTGTCCCAATCAGAAGAGCTAACACATCGGCAGTCAAAGTCACGCTTCTCTCCCTGAGACCAGGCCAGAATTCGGACAACAGTTTTACAGATAAGAGCATACTCTTTGTCTCCAAGGTCAGGTTTACTTTCCACCAGTAAGAAATGTCTGCAGGAACTGTAACTGCTGCTCACTGTTGTTGTAGTTTTTTTACAGCCACCTTCTGCTCTGGACCACCTATGACCCACTTAAAGGTAGTTTTGATGCTCCTAACTTTTTTGGTAACCAGACATGATCCAAAGAGGGCATGGTGACATATTAGTTTTCAAAGCAAGCCACATATTTACACAACAAGGGAATGGAAAAAAATACTCATACCACTGAAAAAAAATGTAAAACCACAGAAAGGCACACATGAAAGGACAAAGATCTCAAGCTTTTAAACTCTAATTTTGTTAAGCAACTTATGGTTTCAACATTACGCATCCAGTGACCATCCCATCATCCGCACGAGATTAAAAAATGAACTGCTAGGTAACACTTGAACCCCACCCCCGCACAAATATACATATGCTTTAAACACTCAAGGACAAGGCAAAGGCCAGCCTTAATGGAGGAAGTAGAAATTCTCTGGTCAGAATTCAGCCCCAAAGAGACTAAAGAAAGCATACTGCTTCTTTTAGGCAAAAGCATTGGAACTTTGGCCTCAAGGGAAAGTCTTGCACTGAGAACATTCTGAATACTGTCTCAGTCCTTTCTTCCTCTGTGCAAATGTTAGTTGCTGGTGGTGTTGAGTCACTAAGTCATATCTAACTCTTTGCAACCCCACGAACTGCAGCACACCAGGCTCCCCTGTCCTTCACTATCTCCCGGAGTTTGCTCAAACTCATGTCCACTGTGGAGAAGGCAATGGCAGCCCACTCCAGTACTCTTGCCTGGAAAATCCCATGGATGGAGAAGCCTGGTAGGCTGCCATCCTTGGGGTCACAAAGAGTTGGACGCGACTGAAGCGACTTAGCAGCAGCAGCGTCCACTGAGTTGGCAGTGCCATCCAATCATCTCATCTTCTGTCGCTCCCTTCTCCTACTGCCCTCAATCTCTCCCAGCATCAGGCTCTTTTCTAGTGAGCTGGCTCTTCACATCAGATGGCCAAAGGATTGGTGCTTCAGCTTCAGCATCAGACTTCCAGTGAATACTCAAGCTTGACTTCCTCTAGGATTGACTGGTTTGACCTCCTTGCTGTCCAAGGGACCCTCCGGTGTCTTCTCCATCACCACAGATCTAAAGCATCAATTCTTTGGCTCTCAGCCTTCTTTATGGTCCTATTCCTACAACCATACATGACTACTGATACTGACACCCTATCTCCTTCCTGGGGTCCTTCTTGCCATCTCAGACTCCAGAGTACAGGCTGATGTCCCCCAGAGCACTTTCTGCTGTTGTCGTTAATCTTTACAATGGTGTGTTGGTTTCTGGCATGCAACAGAGTGAATCAGCCACAATGACACATATATCCCCTCCCTCCAGGTCATCACAGAGCATCACACCAGGCTCCCAGTGCTCCACAGTACGTTCTCACCAGCTACTTTAACGAACTCAAGTTACATGCCTTCTTAGGATCCTTCTGTGGCTAATTTCTCACTACACAAGTTCAACTGGATGGAAGTAAAGGGCAACACACACCTTCAGATCCAGCAATCATCCCCCTGCACACGCACAACCAGCTGAGGTCCTGCTTTGCAAGTATGTTTGTCATTCAGTCGTGTCTGACTTTTTGCGACCCCCATGGACTGTGGCCTACCAGTCTCCTCTGTCCATGGAAATCTCCAGGCAAGAATACTGGAGTGGGCTGCAATTTCCTTCTTGTGGGGATCTTCCTGACCTGGGGATCGAACCCGGGTCTCGAGCATTGCAGGCGGATTCTCAAGGATTGCAGGGAAGCCCCAGAAATGTGCTTCCCTCACTCTTGGTAGACAATGTAGACGTAGATTAAAATGACTTCAATCTACGTCCTTTTCTATCCTTGGCTGGCAGGCAACCTAAGTAGACTGTCATTCTAGAAAGTGGTTTTAGAAAGTCTGTCTTAAGCACGGGGTTCCCTGAGGTCAGGGGGCTCACCACAGGACAAGGGGGATGGCAAAAGACAGTGGTGGAGTCCACATGTGGCTGCTCCGGAGGAAGAGGGGGAGAAGAGACCAGGCAGAAGTGTGCATAAATGCTGATCTGAATTAAACCCTATGCAGCACAGCCAAGGGAAAGGCAGGATTCAACAGCCTCCCTCCCCCTCCTCCCCACTGGCCCCACCTTTAATCAAATGTACGGAGCCATCTGAAAAACAGTATCAACTTTGAAGGTTTGTTTAATGCTAAAGTCATTACCCTTACTATTAAGCATTTGATTACTGATTCTTTCATTTTAAAGAAATCAAATTTTCAGGTAAGCTGTAGGTACAAAATAGGCATTTTCGCACACCTGGTATAGATACTAATATCACCAATCCACAGCAAGAAATCATTCTAGATTTAAAACAAAAGCCCTCGCTTAGCCTCCTTTGTATCACAGGAAATGTACAATAGTCTAAAATAGTCAAGGCCATGCAACCAGCTGTGGGAATTTAGTACCCCTTGGGCTTTCATAAAACCAATTTCCCTTCCTTTTATTTTCCTTTACTTTTTTCTTTTGATCTTTTTTTTCTCTTCCTTGAAGAGCAAAAATGAGGTGGGGATGGGGCAAGAGACCTATGAATCAAACCAGACTGGATTTCATGAGTCAAGAGCACATTCTTTTCCTTGGGTAGTCCTCAGAATAAAAGAAAAAAGGGAAAACCTCAGATTCGTAAGTTTTAGTTCAATGCTATTGCTTAATGTGGTTAAATACAATCCTAAGGGAAATTAACCCTGAATACTCATTGGAAGGACTAATACTGAAGCTGGCCACTTGATGTGAATGGCTGACTCACTGGGAAAGACCCTAACACTGAGAAAGACTGAGGGCAAGAGGAGAAGGGGGTGACAGAGGATGAGGTGGTTGGATGGCATCACCGACTCAATAGACACGAACTTGGGCAAACTCCAGGAGATAGCGAAGGACAGGGAGGCCTGGCCTGCTGCACTTTATGGAGTTGCAAAGAGTCAGACACGACTGAGCGACTGAAATAACAACGACAAAATACAGTCCGAACAAAATGGCATCACTTGTCAAGTTAAAGACTTTGAGGGGGTCAAAAGCATTTTGCTTATCTCTTCCTGTAGCTATTTGCCAGGCCATCTTAGATGGCAAGACTTCATGAGGTGGCGACATCCGTCTGGGTCTAGTATAGTGCTCATCTCTCCAGCATTTACCACTCTATCCCTTCAGTGGACATGCAGAGACCTTGGGAAAATGCATCATTTTTTCCCATAAAGTGCACTGAGATCAGGGCTCTCTGGGATGGTAACAGAGGCTGAGTAAAATAAGAATTTAATACATTCATTTGAGAACATGAGTGCAGGGTTAGGGGAAAAAAGAAAAACAAACTTCAACACGTTTATTCACAGCAGAACTTGCTGCAAAACATGAGATGCAGTGGGAATTTCTAAGCGAGAGACATGGTGAGCCGTATTTCCCAAGACTTCAGTTCAGTTCAGTCGCTCAGTCATGTCCGAATGCTTGTGACCTCATGAATCGCAGCACGCCAGGCCTCCTTGTCCATCACCAACTCCCTGAGTTCACTCAAACTCACGTCCATCAAGTCGGTGATGCCATCCAGCCATCTCATCCTCTGTCGTCCCCTTCTCCTCCTGCCCCCAACCCTCCCAGCATCACAGTCTTTTCCAGTGAGTCAGCTCTTGGCATGAGGTGGCCAAAGTACTAGAGCTTCAGCTTTCCCAAGACTTACCTGTCCACCAAAACTCCTCAGGGTTGCAAGTGTGCTAAGTTGCTTAGTCGTGTCTGACTCTTTGCAACCTTATGAACTGTAGCCCGCCAGGCTCCTCCGTCCATGGAATTCTCCAGGCAAGAATACTACAGTGGGCTTCCATGCTCTCCTCCAGGAGATCTTCCCGACCCAGGGATCGAACCCATGTCTTTTACAACTCCTGCATTGGCAAATGGGTTCTTCATGACTAGTGCCACCTGGGAAGCCCCTTCTTGGGGTTACATGTCACTGATCAATGTTCTATAAAACATAAGTCGGAGGTGAAAAATGGACTACATATTTCCAACCCAATCATGCATACTTACAAAATGGTTTGCCTAAGTTCTTAAATAGCAGCTGGAGGTGTGTCGATACCAAGAACTTGAGTGCCTGGGAGAGGAGGGTGGAGAGCAAGTTTCTGCCCTTTCTTTGGTCAGGTAAGCTGCTATCAAGTTCCTGGGCACCCCGTTACCTTCCAAGGCAAACCTGAGTCCCTCTCTCAGCTTTATTCATTCTTAGCTGTGGCATGGGAGATCCTTTTTTATTTTTCTCTTTTGTAGAAGGATGTGGGATCCAGTTCCCCTAAAAGGGACTGAACCTGGGCCTCCTGCATTGGGATTACAGGGTCTTAGTCGCTAGACCACCAGGGAAGTCCCTTCCCCTACCCTGAATCTGTGGTCTCCTCTATCCACAGGAGTAGGGAATCTTTTCCACTCTCCCACTTTTATCTACCATCTGTATGCTGTGTGCTTAGTCACTCAGTCATGCCCAGTTCTTTGCAACCCTTTGGACTGGAGCCCACCAGGTTCCTCTGTCCATAGGGTTTTCCAAGCAAGAATACTGGAGTGGGTTGCCATTTTCCTTTTTCAGGGATCTTCCTGACCCAGGGATTGAACCCATGTCTCTTGTGTCTCTTGCATGGCAGGTGGATTCTTTACCTGCTGATCCATCAGGGAAGAGCTGTATGCTACCACTAAAGTCACTCAAGTCGTGCCCAACTCTGTGCGACCCCATAGTCGGCAGCCCACCAGGCTCCCCGCCCCTGGGATTCTCCAGGCAAGAATACTGGAGTGGGTTGTATGCGAATGGATCCCAAATTAATAACTATACTTAGCTACCTTAAACACTTCTGAAGCAAAGAGAAGAAAAGAAAGGAAAAAAAAACAAGGAGAGAAAAGGAGAGAAGAGTGGACTTTCCAGGGCTGGCCGTGCAGCAGAGAAACTGTTGCTATCCCACGGAGCATCACATCGGGCCTGGCCTCCTGCTTCTCCGTAAACCTGCTCCTCTACGTTTGCTCCCGGTTTCCTCTGTAGACACCAGCACTCCTCTAGCTTCCCAAAGAAGACATCTCAGACTCATTCGGTTTTCCACCGCTGCCCTCAGAACCAACAAGATCCCAATTCTCCCTTTTAGCCTGGATAACTAAAAAAAAAAAAAAAAAATTAAGTCGCTCAGTTGTGTCCGACTCTTCGCAACCCCATGGACTGCAGCCTACCAGGCTCCTCCGTCCATGGGATTTTCCAGGCAAGAGTACTGGAGTGGGGTGCCATTGTCTTCTCCAAAAAGCCTCCCTTTAAACAGTGTGCATGCCTCTGGCCATGTGCCACCCTCAAACCCATCCCCAGAGAACCTGGAGAAACACAAAACTGACTCCATCAAGTGTGTGTGCTCAAACGCTTCAGACGCGTCCGACTCTTCACAACCCCGTGGACTGTAGCCCGCCAGGCTCCTCGGCCCATGGGATGCTCCAGGCGAGGATTCTGGAGTGCGCTGCCAGTTCATTCTTCAGGGGACCTTCCCGACCCAAGGATTGGACCTGAGTCTCCTACGTCTGTCTCCTGCATTGGCAGGCAGGTTCTTTACCACTAGTGACACCTGGGAAGCCCTGTCCCCATCACATCTGTAATCAAAACCCTTCATCAGCACCATATCATCTAGAGGCCAAAGCCCCAACTCCCTAACTCAGGCTCCCATGTAGCCTCTGCCCCAGGCCCAGCCTCACATCAGGGGCCCGGATCTCAAGTGGTCCGGAAACTGCTCCCGACTTCCTGCTGTGCCTGAGTTATTTCTGACCTTGGTCTTTCTGTCCATGCTGTCCCCTCATCCTCAGCGTCATCCTGAAGCATTCAGCTCAGGCACGCTCTTCTCCAGGAAGCCTTCCCTGGCCCTGGCTAGTCTCGCGATCCATTCCCAGTACCTCTATGATACTCTGTAATCTGCTACCCTCATAGGCTGCCTCACTCTTACTTACATATTTATTTCAAACTGAAGTATAGTTGATACATTTATTTTTAAGTGTTTTTAAATCTGGACCATTTCTAAAGTCTTCACTGAACTGGTTACTGTGGAAAAAAGTAATTACCTTATAATTAAAATAAATACCTTTTTTAGAAGTGAAAGTAAAAATGTTAGTTGTTCAGTCATGTCTGACTGATTCTTTGTGACCCATAGACTGCAGCCAGCCAGGCTCCTCTGTCCATGGGATTTGCCAGGCAAGAATACTAGAGTGGGAAAATGACTATACTACCAAAGCAATCTACAGATTCAACACAATCCCTATCAAGCAGTTTCTGGTATTTTTCACGGAACTAGAACAAACAATTTGACAATTTGTATGGAAATACAAAAAATCCTCGAATAGCCAAAGAAATCTTGAGAAAGAAGAACATAACTGGAGGAATCAATCTGCCTGACTTCAGACTATACTACAAAGCTACAGTCATCAAGACAGTATGGTACCGGCACAAAGGCAGACATATAGATGAACGGAACGAAACAGAAAGCCCAGAGATAAATCCACACACCTATGGACACCTTATCTTTGACAAAGGAGGCAAAAATATACAATGGAGAAAAGATAATCTCTTTAACAAGTGGTGCTGAGGAAACTGGTCAACCACCTATAAAAGAATGAAACTAGAACACTTTCTAACACCATACACAGAAATAAACTCAAAATGGATTAAAGATTTAAATGTAAGACCAGAAACTATGAAACTCCTAGAGCAAAACATAGGCAGAACACCCTCTGATATAAATCACAGCAAGATCCTCTATGACTCACCTCCCAGAGTAATGGAAATAAAAGCAAAAATAAACAAATGGGATCTAATTAAACTTAAAAGCTTTTGCACAATGAAGGAAACTATAAGCCAGGTGAAAAGACAGCCTTCAGAATGGGAGAAAATAATACCAAACAAAGCAACTGACAAAGAATTAATCTCAAAAATACCCAAGCAGATCATGCAGCTCAATACCAGAAAAATAAATGACCCAATCAAAAAATGGGCTAAAGAAGTAAACAGATATTTCTCCAAAGAAGACCTTCAGATGGCTAACAAACACAGGAAGAGATGCTCAACATCATTCATCATCAGAGAAATCAAAACCACAATGAGGCACCATCTCACGCCAGTCAAAATGGCCACGATCCAAAAGTCTACAAACAATAAGTGCTGGAGAGGATGTAGAGTAAAGGGAACCCTCTTACACTGTTGGTGGGAAAGCAAATTAGTACAGCCACTATGCAGAACAGTATGGAGATTCCTTAAAAAAATGGAAATAGAACTGCCATACGACCCAGCAATCCCACTGCTGGGCATACACACTGAGGAAACCAGAAATGAAAGAGACACATGTACCCCAATGTTCATCGCAGCACTGTTTATAATAGCCAGGACATGGAAGCAACCTAGATGTCCATCAGCAGATGAATGGATAAGAAAGATGTGGTACGATTGGGGAAAAATATGGCGGCGGAATAGGACGGGGAGGACACTTTCTCCCTCACTACTTCATCAAAAGAACACTTCAGCACGGAATAAACTCCACAAAACAACTTCTGAAGGCTGGCAGAGGTCATCAGGCATCCAGCAAAGCAGATTATTGGCTTCAAAACCAGGACTCCCTGACCTCTTCTGAGAGGTCCAGACTGTGAAGTGAACACAAGAAAGGGGTCACGGGCTGGCTTCATCGCTCCTCTTCAGATTCCACCCCATCCCATTCCAGTCATCTCTAACTACCCTCTCCCTCTTCTCTCCTCCAAGAAACTCAGTGATCCCCTAGGGGGGAACCGTAAGGTGGAGAAACCTATCATCTTTAACCTAGATATTTTAGCACCAGCACTGTATAAATAGAGAAGTCATGAAGCTATTGTAATAATAAACCCGATAACCAGAATCAGGAGATTTAAGTCCAAATCCCAAGATCAACAGAGAATTCCAAGGATAGCAAAAGAGACACAGATGTAAAGAACAGACTTTTGGACTCTGTGGGAAAAGGCGAGGGTAGGATGATTTGAGAAAATAGCATTGAAACATGTATATTATCATATGTGAAACAGAAAAAAAAAATACTAGACTGGGATGCCATTTCCTCCTTCAGGGGATCTTCTTGACCCAGAGATCAAACCTGGGCCTCCTGCATTGAGAGACAGATTCTTTACCACTGAGCCACCAGGGAAGCCCTAGTTACTATATTGTTCCTCTTTTTGTTTTGGTTTATTGGCTAAGAGTTATATAGGACCTTAGTTCACTGACCAGGAATCAAACCTGCAACCCAAGCACTGGAATGCAAAGTCTTAACAACAGGAGCACCAGGGAGGTCCCCTCACTCTTCCTTGAGGGTGTGCCTCATCCTTGAGGGCAAAAGCAATGTATTACCTCTGTATATTGTCAACCTGCTTATTTAACTTAAGCAGAGTACATCATGCAAAATGCTGAGCTGGATAAATCACAAGCTGGAATCAAGATTGCAGGGAGAAATATCAACACCTTCAGATATGTGGACGATGCCACTTTAATGGCAGAAAGTGAAGAGGAAGTAAAGAGCCTCTTAAG
>SJYC01096420.1:0-17056 GCA_006408675.1 Madoqua kirkii | reverse complement strand
GCAAAGCTATGGTTTTTCCAGTAGTCATGTACAGATGTGAGAACTGGAACATAAAGAAGGCTGAGTGCCAAAGAACTGATGCTTTTGAACTGTGATGTTAGAAAAGACTCTTGAGAGTCCTTTGGACAGTGAGGAGATCAAACCAGTCAATCCTAAAGGGAAAAAAAACCCTAATACTCATTGCGAGGACTGATCGTGAAGCTGAATCTCCCTTACTCTGGCCACTTGATATGAAGAGCCGACTCACTGGGAAAAACCCTGATGCTGGGAAAGATTGAAGGCGAAAGCAGAAGCGGGTAGCTGAAGATGAGATGGTTAGATAGCACCACTGACTCAATGGATATGAATTCGAGCAAACTCCAGGAGACAGCGAAGACATGGGAGCCTAGTGTGCTGCAGTCCATGAAGTCACAGAGACTTGGACATGACTTAGCAAATGAACAACAGCAACAACCAAATTCTGAGCACCGTGCCAATTACATAAGAGGCGACCAATGAAATGCCTGCACCATAAGGAGCTATGACAAGCACAGACCCACTAACCCGACCTTGTCTCTGAGTTCCTGCCCACCTCTAAGAAGCATGGCGAAGCTCTAGGTAATGGCCATGGGTAAGTCATATCAATTTGCCATACTCAAGACATTACTCCAATATAAACTTCACTAATCTGGCTGGCCTTGCCAAGCTAGTCTTAATTAATGAGGTTTTATCTGTTGAGATGCTTCACAAAGAGTTTTTTGGACTGAATTATTCTGATGTGTGCCACAGTTTTCTGTCACTTTTCATGGAGGGAGCCTTCAACAGAAATGACAGAGTTTACAATTTTTGCAAAGTTCCTGTTGAGGATATTTCTAGGCAGAATATTAGAGCCACCTGTTTTCACTCAATCATAAATCCCTTCCTCAGCCAAACTTATTTAAGCTTGGTCCCAGTCCTATTTTTTTTTTTCTTTCTTTGGGAATAATTTGAGCGAAAAAAACCCATTTAGCCATTCTGGAGTGTGAGGAGATTGAAAATGATTAAAACATACTTTACATTGAAGGTGTAACTGCTTTTGGCTCAGAATAACCAACATAATTTTAAAATGCATTCAAACTACATTTCAATTTAGTATCTAGCTTATCTTCCTGATGAAATCACTGTCTAACCAGCTTAAAGCAAAATAAAATATTTTTCAGTTAAAAAGGACTAAAGCTATCACTTCTGAGTGAAGGCAATCAGCACAGTATTTTAGCAGAACATCATGATTATTATAATACATAATAAAAATAAACATTTCTGCCATTGGGGTCCTTGGCTCTGCAGAGGAAAGAAAGGAGCTTGGCCCATGCGCTTGTAATGTAAATTAAGCACACAATATGAGCTACACAAGTTTCACAGGTTAGAGTTAATTGACATTTTATCCAAAGCAAAGGAGGAAAAGGGAAAGAAAAATAAAATCAATATTAAGAGAATCAAAATTCACTTCAAACCTTATAGGAGACATCTGTAATGTGAGTATAACTGAAAAGCCTGATCTGATACCCCTTCCTCGTGCCCCTACTCAGCCAGCCCTTAAAAACAGCATATGTGTGGTTGATTCTTACAGACTCACAAAGCCAATGGCAGACTTGCCAAGAGACACCAGAGAGATCAGATGAATTCTCAGGACTCATTCCTGTTTTATGACTAACTCTTCTCTCTTTTGTCTTCCCTTTACGACTAGGCTTTCCAGCTGGGGCAGTGGTAAAGAATCCACCTGCCGATTCAGGAGATCCAAGGTTTGATCCCTGAATCTGGAAGATCCCCTAGAGGAAGAAATGGAAATCCACTCTAGTACTTTCACCTGGAAAATTCCATGCATAGAGGAGCCTGGCAGGCTACAGGCCACAGAGTCACAAAGAGTCAGATACAACTGAATGACTAAGTATACATGCACTCCTTATGACAAAGTATCTGAGGACAGGAAATACACTGAACCTAGATTTATCACACACCACACTTACCCTCTTTTAAACTGAAGTATAAGAGGAGAGTGAAAAAGTTGGCTTAAACTCAACATTCGAAAAACGAGGATCATGGCATCCGGTCCCATCACTTCATGGGAAATAGATGGGGAAATAGTGGAAACAGTGTCAGACTTTATTTTGGGGGGGCTCCAAAATCACTGCAGATGGTGATTGCAGCCATGAAATTAAAAGACACTTACTCCTTGGAAGAACAGTTAAGACCAACCTAGACAGCATCTTCAAAAGCAGAGACATTACTTTGCCAACTAAGGTCCATCTAGTCAAGGCTATGGTTTTTCCTGTGGTCATGTATGGATGTGAGAGTTGGACTGTGAAGAAGGCTGAGCACTGAAAAATTGATGCTTTTGAACTGTGGTGTTGGAGAAGACTCTTGAGGGTTCCTTGGACTGCAAGGAGATCCAACCAGTCCATTCTGAAGGAGATCAACCCTGGGATTTCTTCGGAAGAAATGATGCTAAAGCTGAAACTCCAGTACTTTGACCACCTCATGCGAAGAGTTGACTCATTGGAAAAGACTCTGATGCTGGGAGGGACTAGGGGCAGGAGGAGAAGGGGAAGATGGAGAATGAGATGGCTGGATGGCATCACTGACTCAATGGATGTGAGTCTGAGTGAACTCCAGGAGTTGGTGATGGACAGGGAGGCCTGGCGTGCTGCGATTCATGGGGTCGCAAAGAGTCAGACACGACTGAGCAACTGAACTGAAGTGACTGATAGTTGATTTATAGTATATTAGCAATGGCACCCCACTCCAGTACTCTTGCCTGGAAAATCCCATGGATGGAGGAGCCTGGTAAGCTGCAGTCCATGAGGTCACTAACAGTCGGGCACGACTGAGTGACTTCCCTTTCACTTTTCACTTTCATGCATTGGAGAAGGAAATGGCAACCCACTCCAGTGTTCTTGCCTGGAGAATCCCAGGGATTGGGGAGCCTGGTGGGCTGCCGTCTATGGGGTCGCACAGAGTTGGACACAACTGAATTGATTTAGCAGCAGCAGCTATAGGTATGTGACATATGATTCAATATTCTTATAGATTGATTATACTCCATTTAAAGTTATTAAAGTAAAGTCTATATTTCCTTGTTCTATGCAATGGATCCTTGTGCTCATCTATTCCACACATATACCTCAATCTTCACAGTCGCACTGCTTACAACAGACAAGAGATGGATGTAACCTGAGAGTCTACCAACAGATGAATGGATAAAGAAGATGTGGGATATGTGCACATGGGATATTACTTAACATAAAAAGTCAAATTTTTTCATTTGCAACAATATGGATGGACCTAGAGGATATTACATCCAGGGAAGTAAGTCAGAGAAAAACAAATACTCCATATTATCACTTACATACGGAATCTAAAAAATAAAACGAACGTATGTAACAAAATAGAACAAGCAGACTCACAGACACAGCAAACAAACTAGCGGATACTAACAGGTAGAGAGAAGTAGAGAGGGGCAAGATAGGAATATGGGCTTAAGAGATACACCATAGTTATCTTTATGTATGCCCTCTCAATTCCTTTTAACCAAAGACCATTTGAAATTAATGTATAAACAATTCAGGGCATCCCAAGTGGCACTAGTGGTAAAGAACCACCTGCAGGAGACATAAGACACCTAGGTTCGATCCCTGGGTCAAGAAAATGCCCTGGAAGTGGACATGGTGACCCACTCCAGTATTCTTGCCTGGAGAATCCCATGGACAGAGAAGCCTGGCAGGCTACCGTCCATGAGGTCGCAGAGAGTCAGACACGACTGAAGCGACTCAGGAAGCTCACACAGACAACTTAGGCTTCTAGAATACACTTTGTTTTCATAAAAATGAGCTGCATCTTCTACCAAACACTGAAATACACAAGCCAAATCAAGAATAAGGCCCGGTCAGCCTCCTACTATTAAAAAAAAATGTTTAAGTCAATTATCTGCTCCATACTGAAGAACCAATAGCAAAACCAGTACACTTGAAAAAAGAGACAAAGTGCTAGTAAGTGAAAGAGTAATAAAATATGTCTCTTAAACCTTGCTCCAAGATTTTCCTAAATGAGAATCCCCACAAGTATTAAGTTGGCAGATTCTAAAAGCTCAGACGGCAGAGCACAATTCAGGCATCACTACCTATCAACACTCTGGGCTTACTCACTGGGCTCTCTCTGGCCTTTCGGTCCACCCCAGGGAAGCAAGACAAAGCAAGCTCTCCAGCTGCCCGTCAGACTGCTCCGGATACGACAGAGGCCAGGCTGTACACGGTGACGGCTCACACCACAGACACAAATTACAGCTCATTGCACAGGGGCACATGCACAACGTAAAAGACAGCCCGCCTCAGAGAGACCAGGCCCGTCCTAAGAGGCGGCTCAATGTTAATCGTCCCTTTCCTGGAACCTTCCCTCCATCCCTGGTGCGGAACATAAAACTATCCAGGACATGCCTTCACACCTGGATGTTCAGACCCCATTTCTCACAAAAAGTGTATGCCTCATGGAGGGTGGGGAATAAAAATACAAGGATTTTACGTATCCAAAGTCAATCCTAAAGGAAATCAACCCTGAATACTCACTGGGAGGACTGATGGCAAAGCTGAAGCCCCAGTACTTTGACCACCTGATGCGAAGAGCCGATTCACTGGAAAAGACCCTGATGCTGGGAAAGACTGAGAGCAAAGAGAAGCGGGCAACAGAGGAGATGGTTGAATAGCATTATCGATTAAATGGACGTGAGTTTGCGCAAACTTCAGGGAGATAGTGAAGGACAGGGAAACGGTCCCTGAGGTTGCAGAGTTGGACACAGCTTAGTAATTAAGCAACAAGTAATCTGGTTGGTATATCATTCTTATTGGGGAACAGTAACAAATATATACACGTACCTGTGTGTATATTACAACACTGTATTTTATATAAATGGCACATAAAATACCTTCTACAGCAAGAGAAAAGACAAAGTAGTAATTGCTATGTGAAAGGTCCCATAACCATCTGTGAAGAACAGCATCAGCTCAGTTATTCCCACACAAAGAACTGAAAGATAATAACCTCTATGCACAAATGAATCCGGGCTTTACAAACATGTCAGAAGCATCAAAAGGCATTAACGTAAGCCACATCCAACGTGGCAATTTATCCTTAGACTTTGTCTCAGTGCTCCCAAGTAAAACCGAGACCCAGTTTTTCAATATACCAAAAGCACTGTCCTTTAAAAAGCTTTTTCATCTCTCTTTGTACTAGAGACTTGTTTTCTAAACACATCGTTCAGATTGCTGACCTGCAGGTTCAACCCCTCAAGAGGCTCCCTGCATCTTAGACATGGAAGGAAAAAAAGAACTTTAGGGTTATGTTGGGGTGAACTATGTCCCCCAAAATGGAACGTTGAAGCCTCAAATCCAGTATTTGTGGATCCAACCTTATTTGGAAATAGATTCTTTGAAGATGGAATCAAGTAAAGAAGAGACCATTACGGTGAGTCCTAATCCGACCTGACTGGTACCTTTATAGGAAGAAGGGGAAGATATTGACACACAAGTGCCCTGTGAGGACCAAGGCAGGGACTGAAGTGCTGCAACACAGGCTAAGGGCGGCCAAGATCTGCCTTCCACTGTTGCCAGCAGACTGCCGGAAACTAAGAAGAGACGAGGAAGGACAGCAACCCCCCAGCCCTGGCCCCTGAGATGTCGGGGGAGCATGGCCCTGCCAAAAGTTTAATTTCAGACTTCCGGACTTCAGAACTATAAGCCAACAAATCTGTGTTGATTTAAGTGATACTGTTTGTGGCCCTTTCTTATGACAATGCTCGGAAGCTAACAAGAGGCGCAGCTTTCTTTTACCTCCCAAGCAGGACTTCATGAAAATTGATCCTGATAGGGGTCTAGTTGAGCCCATAGAAGCTCCCTCCATAACCCACGGAAGCGTTAGTTGCTCAGTCGTGTCTGACCAACTGTTTGCGACTCACCAGGCTCCACTGTCCATGGAATTCTCCAGACAAGGATCTTGGGGTGGGTAGCCAATCCCTTCTCCAGGAGATCTTCCCAACCCAGGGATCGAACCCAGATCTCCCATATTGCCGGCAGATTCTTTCCACCTGAGCCACCAGGGGAGCCCATAACCTATTCCAGTGGATAAAACCCCGTGACATTAGAAATTCGTATCTGTACCTAAGAGAGAAACTTGCTCCAAACTGCCACCTTCAAGCCTGTAAGTATCTCTGGAAACTGCTGAGGTCACCCTGCCTTCCTATCCCCAGGGGACTCATCCTGGATGAGGCGATGAAGCAGATCCAGCAATCAACTTCTCACCTGTCATTTGCTTTTTCAGAACACCCAGCTCTAAAGAGCCCCTAGCAACCTGATGTTTTAACAGCCACAGGTATGAGTGCGTAGAGGATGACAGCCCTGGATTACTTAATGAGATCACAGCGTGTAACACTAGCAGACGGGAAGACTGAACACTCTTGTTGAAGAGCCGGTAATACTGTGCGATATGAAGGGGATGCCAGTTTGCTCTGTTTGGAACAAAGGCATGTGGGATGTATTCACTAGGACAGAGGACAGCTCTGGAGACACAGAAGCAGAGAACTCACTACAAGAGCCAGTTATGCTTTTAGAGGTTGCAGCCCATGATTCTACAGATGAGAAAAGCCACACTCAGGACACATCTTGAGGACTCCACTGCCAGCCCTGACCTAGGCAGGCCTTCTGCCAGACTACTGTCTGCCTCTCAGTCTCCAAAGAGTGGGCTGATGATGTCTCTCCATAATGTTTTTGTCCCCCTCCTTTTGAATTTTTCAAAGCCTCAAACATATGACAGTTGGGATATGCTCTAGTTTCTTTTTTTTTTTAATCGGAAGATAATTGCTTTACAATGATGTGCTATTTCTGCTAGACAACACTGCAAATCAGCCATAAGTGTGTGTGTGTATTTACATATACACACGTGTATATGTTTACATATACAGGTGCTTTACATATACACGTGTCTGTATATATTTACATATACATGTATTTACATATACATGTGTGTGTGTCCCCTTTCTCTCAAGTCCCCTCCCGCCAGGTCATCGCACAGCGCCAGGCTGGCGTCCCTGTGCTATATAGCAGCTTCCCACCTGCTGTCTGTTCTGTACACGGTAATGTATATATGTGAGAGCTGCTCTCTCAGTTTGCCCCACCCTCTCCTTCCCCTGCTGTGTCCACAAGTCCATCCTCTGTGTCTGTGTCTCTATTCCTGCCTGCAAACAGGTTCATCAGTACCATTTTAGATGCCCCAGTTAAAGCCAATTCTGTGCCCACAAAAAAAGACAAAAACTCTAATATTTTAAATGGAAAGTAGATTTGGGAAAATGAGAAAGATATTCCTATACAATAAATGTTAATCAAAATGCTCACTGTTTAAACATATCAGAAAGCATGACATTTAAGGTAATAATCTAGTAGTTGGGGCTTTAAAGATCACAATTACAACTTGGCTTTTCTGAACAGACATTAAAAAAAAAAACATTCTGCCACATGTTAAAAAAAAATAATGTAATCAATAAAACATATTACAGTATTTACCAAACTGAAACAAGTGATATTTATTACCACTTTTTCAATCACACAAAGTACTTGGAGAATTAGGAAGTTGAATGAAAAAGGCAAATGTGGAGCAAAAAAAAAATCAAATGTGAAAGATGAAAGGCCACAGAGAAAAATAAGTCAAAAGCTAAGGACGGTTAACACACATAGATCGCATCAGACCAGAAAGCTGGTCAAGGTGAAGGCTTAAAACAACCCGGGTCTCCCATTCAGCACCGACCAGAGCACAGCGATGGGAAGATTCCACGCTTCCTCAGATTCCCCTTAAAAGGGCAGCGGCAGAAGGTAAAGTGAGCAACACACAAGGACGACCAAAACCCACCTTCAGGACTAACTCCTTCCATTTTCCTCCTTTTATTGATTTTTTTTTTTTAAGCCCACTTTGTACTCTCCCAGGCAGCTTGGTTGCAGGGAACACCATTTAATACACCTTATTGATTCGATCGTACACATTTATACGTGTGTAGAAACTTTTGCTACAGTGCCTTTATTGATCTTTTAATTGGTAATGGAGGCCAGACAACCGGACAAGAGCCCTATTGCAAATATTTTTTATTTTCTCAAGTGAGGGCATGAAAACCATCAAAAATGTTCAGCAAATGAAGCACTGTGCTTTGCTTACCCTGGGTTATGTTTTAGAGACGCTGTCACTAAGATTTTTTTTTTCTAAAGTCAAAATTACATAAGACTGAACAACTCATTTGGATGGAAATGTCTTTTTTTTTTTTTCAATTTCTGGAAATATTCCTGATGGGCCCTTAATTTATCGGCCCTGGGAATGACAAGCCAGTGTTCCCTTTCAGTGTAGCCACTGCAGATCACACAGTGCTCACAGGGTGCTCAAGCCTTCTGGCAAAGTTGCCACAAGGTTAAGCACTTATGTTAAGGATAGTTGTGAACACATTGTGAAGGGGGCCTGGTGAACGACTTCATGACACTGAGTTACTTCTGATCCTTTGTCTCTCATCTACAGCATGGCCCTTTAGTCCTAGGGAAAGACTCATTCTCACCCAGATATTCTGTACCCTTTACGTCCCCTACATACAAATCTTCAGGTCATAAGCTTTCAAAGGTGCAACGTGCATGTGCAAGTCCAATCATGTAAGTGAGATCACATGTCTGGAGTTACCTGTAAAGGCTGGGTTCTGAGGCTAACTTTGCTGGACTTATGAACAAACTGGACATAAGAGCTCATTATCAGAATGGAACTTGACCACATACAGGGACTGAAAAATGAGAGTTAAGGGGACTGTTTGGGTGGCAAACTCCACAGAAGAGTCATAAGGCTGTAATGAAAAGTGGGTTCCAGGGTCTTTGGCAGAAGCAGAGGGAATGGGGCCCAGCCCTTACTGAAGGCATGAAGCAGGGACGCTGGGTTCAAGGCGGAAAAGAGATGAAACCTGGGCTTGTCATCCATGCCCCTCAAACTCCTCCCTCGTCTCTCTCCCACAGTCCCAACATTATGTAGCCTGGTGGTCTTGTTTAGTCGCTCAGTCATGTCCGATTCCTTTCAACCCCATGGACTGCAGCACGCCAGGCTTCCCTGTCCTATCTCCTGGAGTTTGCTTAAACTCAAGTCCATTAAGTCGGTAATGTCATCCAACCACCTCATCCTCTGATGCCCTCTTCTTCTGTTGCCTTCAATCTTTCCCAGCATTAGGGTCTTTTCCAATGAGCTGGTTCATTGTAGCAGGCGGTTAAAGTATTGGCGCTTCAGCTTCAGCATCAATTCCTCTAATATTATTCAGGTTTGACTTCCTTTAGGACTGACCAGTTTGATCTCCTTGCAGACCAAAGAACTCTCAAGAGTCTTCTCCAGCACCACAGTTTAAAAGCATCAGTTCTTCAGTGCTCATTTTCTTTATGGTCCAATGCTCACATCTGTACATGACTACCGGAAAAACCATAGCTTTTACTATGCAAGCTTACTTATAGTCAAACCTGGATGAATCCCGTGAACCAGAAGTTCCAGTCCTAATGCAGTGAGTGAAAGTCACTCAGGCATGTCCAACTCTTTGCGACCCCATGGACTATATAGTCCATGGAATGCTCCAGGCCAGAATGCTGGAGTGCGTAGCCTTTCCCTTCTCCAGGGGATCTTCCCAACCCAGGGATCGAACCCAGGTCTCCCACACTCTGGGAGTCCTAATGCAAGCCAGGTCTAATTTCACCCCACCATAGATTTCTAGTGGAAGGCAGACTTAAACTTGGATTTTTTAAAAAAAATTTAGTAATACTGACAAGCAAATAATAAAGTGTATAAAAAGATAGAAATAAAAGGAAAACACCAAGCATAACCTCTAAAAGGCCTCCCCAGAATCATGGATCAAATTTGAAAAAAACAAAAAACAAATAACAAATAACAGTTTAAATCTGTATTGCTACATACCATTCACTGACCTTTAGGTTTTCCCATGCCTAGATAACAGCTAGGTGGATCTGCCACTTTCTGGCCTGACTGGTCATTAATATTAACAGATGGACTACATATCTTGAGGTTTCCGGGCTGGCTCAGTGGTAAAGAATCTGCCTGCTAATGCAGGAGATGTGGGTTCGATCCCTGACTCAAGAAGATCCTCTAGAGGAGGAAATGGCAACCCATTCCAGTATTCTTGCCTGGGAAGTCCCATAGAGAGAGGAGCCTGGAGGGCTACAGTTCATGGGGTTGCAAAAGAGTCGGACAGACTACTGAACAACAGCGACACATCCCCTGAAGTTCTGGTAACTACCAGACAGCCTGGGCACGGGTCTGGTGCCTGATGCAGGTTTCCTCCAGCAAACGATCTCTGGGAAATCTCTGCCTGTCTCAGCAGCGGCAGTAACTGAACACGTGGACAGGCTGACAGGCTCCACTGTCTCCCATGCCCCCCTGTTCCCGAGCACGGCATGCTGCTTCTGTGTGGTTCAGATCTTCACGGAGTTCTTCTGGATAGATGGGAGCTCTTCCCCAGCACTGATCTCACAGGCCAAGGACACCACCCAAACCTGTGCCAGTTATACACGTTGCCCAGAATGCCTAGTTAATGTACTTATATATTATGAGTGCACAGAATAACACAGTCAAACAAAGAAGGAGACGAGGCCCGACCTTCTAGCAAGGACCACCTGATTTAAGGCCTGGTATTAACAAATACCAGTGCTATAGAGCAAGGCGTAATTTGTGAACATCACGACTATACCTTGACTTTTATTATTTAAAATTCATGTATAGCTAATTTGCCAATCACACTGAACACACAATGGGCCCTTACATGCAAACAGAACTAATAATGTGGGATCTAATTCTTATGCTGCCCCACATCCCACACGGGATCAACCTCACTTGAACCAGTTCTGATAGAAGAACAGGGGGTGTGATTTTAAGCCATTTTCCTCTTTTATTTTCTGCAGAATTCTTACTTTAAATTAAACCTACATCCATAACTGTAATTAGTTCCCTTGAAAACCTTCAGGATTTTTGAATTAAAATGTGTAGGAAAATATTATTCGTAAGATGATATTTTCCAAATATTATGAAGCATTGGAAATGGCATATTTTTTATTTTATAATATGAAAACTTTCAAAAGCCCTTTTAATCCGGGCTCAAAGAGCACACAGTATATGATACAACCTAGAGGAAAAGAATTTTATAAACTGTACCATAGTTTTTTAAATATAAAAATCTCTCATCAGGTTTTCAACATAACAAAATGTAGTTTTCACAGTCAAATGATCTAGTAATTTAAGGAAAAGCTCTGTGACACTAAGTGAAAAAACAAAAAGATCTTACACCCGAAACATTAATTCTATGGTTAACTGCCTTTCTCTAGTGCAATGTATAGAATTACAATGGAATTAGTTCTTAAGTTATCAATTTAAAAGATTAATTGGTAAAGATAATATTAACCCACTCTATTTAAATGGTCCATCTCTCATCCACATTTAAATAGAAACAGTGCTTTCATTTGCTGCTTTTCAAAAAGAAGTGCCTTCCAAATAATAATCTTTTAATGACATATCATTAGAGATGTTTTTAAAAAATAATAAAGACAATGTCTAAGAGGCATACCAAGATGGCAACTGATTCCTCTTGGGTTATATTTGCTCAGTCCCTTTTCCTGATATCTGACCATAGCAAGCATCCTAAGCATAGACTAACAATTTTTGCCTAAAAAACTTTGAAACCATCTCATTTACTCATACTAGCTTTTTGTCGTTCAGTCGCTAAGTCGTGTCTGACTCTTTGCAACCCACAGACCGCAGCCCGCCAGGCTCCTCTGTCTATGCAGAATTTTCAGGCAAGAATAGAGGAGTGGGTTACCATTTCCTTCTCCAAGGGATCTTCCTGACCCAGGAATCAAACCCACATCCCCTGTGTCTCTTACATAGCAGGTGGATTCTTCACTGCTGGGCTACTGGGAAAGCCTTTGCTAATCAGCAACTCATTCTTAAAAGGGCCCAACACCACCCTAACTAAAGCTGCAGAAGAGGCACTGTCTTTAACCCAGTCCTCTTGTGCTCTGCAGGTCATCCCATACCATTTCCTTGCTGACTCTTCTCAACTAGCACCCGAGACCCTCACCCTCAACTATTCATGACTTCATAGGGTAGCCTCTTTATGGACAGTATCCCCAAATCTGACCAATCTGCAAAGGCACAGTTTTTAAAAACCTATCCTTTCTCCTGTCTGCTACCGTTTCCTAGGTTCCAACCATCTAATCAGATTGATACCAATTGTTCACTAAGAATCTTACACTGATCCTTTCATTCAACAAGTATCCACTGAGCACCAACTATGTGTCAGCATCCTTCTAGGTGCTAGGGGATATCGATGGGTGGGATCAGATCAGGACGTTCACCTTCATGAGGGGCTAACACGATACATAGGCCAATTACTGATAATAAAGATGGATGTAGGTATGTATATATATTCCATTAGATGTTTCTCAGAGAAATAAAGGAAAAGAACATATAAAAAGAGCTGCGGTTGTGGGACTGCACTTTAAATAATATGGTTACACAGGTGATTAGCTACATAAAGGCCTGAAGAGGGGAAGAAAGTCCTGTGGAGGAACATGGGGAAAGTGTTCCAGGCAGAGGACAGCAGACTCCTAGGTATCAAGTCTAATATTTCTGAGCAACAGAAAGGAGGTCAGTGCGTCTAGACTGGGGTAAATGAGGTGAGGTGTAGTCAGGGAGGGTACCAGGGGCCACTGTAAAGACTCTGCTTCCACTTTGAACGAGGAGGGAAGCTACTAGAGGGTTCTCAGCAAAGGAATACTATCACTTATTATTTTCAAAACATCTATAGCGGAAGTCCCTGACATACGAACCTTCAAGTTACGAGCTTTCAAGGACGTGAACCTGTGCTCCATCGACGCCCAGCAGGGTGAGGCTGCCGCTGGCCCTCTGGGTCTATCACCGGCAACCCTTCAGCTGTATCACCCCCTGCCGCCTCTCTCGCCTCCACTCAGAAGCTCTTGCCTGTTCCCTCGGGGCCAGTCCCTGGATGGCGGCTGCTGCCTGCACTACTGTACTTTTCAAGGCACCGCACTGTCAGATTAAACACATTTTATTTCTATGTTTGCTTTTACGTATTATTTGCATGGGAAGTATTACAGAACAGAATGATATGGTCGAGTGCATTAGTTGGGTACCTAGGCTAACATTGCTGGACTTACAAACAAACTGGACTTAACAAACATGCTCTCGGAATGGAACTCATTTGTATGCGGGGAACTTACTGTATTGAGATACAACCGACAAACCATATGTTCTTCCATTTATAAAGTGTACAATTCACTGGTCTTCAGTATATTCATAGAATTATGAAACCATCACCACAATGACTCTAGAACATTTGCATCACTCCAAAAAGAAACTCCATGCCCCTCAGCAGCACTCCCCAAGCCTCAAGCTCCTAGCCTAGGCAACTCCTCCATAGACTTGCCTATTCCAGATATATCACATAAAGGGCATCATGCAACACGTGGTCTTTTGTGACTGGCTTCTTTCACTTAGCATAATGTTTTTAAGGGTCACTCTTGTAGCATATTGGAGAAGGAAATGGCAATCCACTCCAGTATTCTTGCCTGGAGAATCCCATGGACAGAGAAGCCTAGTAGGTTACAGTCCACGGGGTCGCAAAGAGTCGGACACGACTGAGCGACTTCACCCCCTCACCCCCTTGTAGCATATACCAGTACTTCATTTCTTTTTACTGCTCAATAGCATTCCACTCAATGGATATATACCACACTTGGTTTATCTAGTCATCAGCTGACAGACATTTGGATTGCTTCCATTGGGTAATGTCACAAATAATGCTTTGAAGAACATTTGTATTGTAGTTTTCATACAGATGTGCATGTGTGCTAAGTCACTTCAGTTGTGCTTGACTCTTCGAAAAGCCATGGCGTGAGCCGGCCAGGCTCCTCTGTCCATGCTATCTCCAGGCAAGAACACTGGAGTGGGTTGCCATGCCCTCTGCCAGTTTTATACAGACATGTATTGTCAGCTATCTTGGGTAAATATAATGCCTAAAAGTACACTTGCTGGGTCATATGCTTAACCTTTTGAGGAACTGCAAAGCTGTTTTCCAAAGCAGTTGAAATATTTTTACTTTCTACCAGTAGTGTGTGAGGGTTCCAGCTTCTCCATATTCTCAACACTTGTAATTTTACCTGTCCTTTTGATCACAGTCACCTAAGCTGGTATAAAGTAGCATCTCATTGTGGTTTTGATGTGCATTTCACAGACGGTCAAAAATATTGAGCATCTTTTTTCTCTTACAGGTCATTTGTACATCCTCTTTGGAAAGTGCATATTCAGATCCTCCACTGTTTGTTTTTTTTTAAATAGTGAATGCCTTTTTATTACTGAGTTGTGAGAGTTCACTACACATTCTAGATAAAGGTCCCTCATCAAATATACAGTTTGCAAATTATTTCCTATCATTTTTGTAAGCTGTCATTTCATTTTTTATGATTTGCCATAGAACATTAAAAGTTTCTAATTTTGATGAAATTCAAATTATCTATTTTTTCTTTTATTTTCTTGTGCTTTCGAGGTCATAGCTCAGATGACCCCATTGCTTAATCCAAGATTGTTAATTTTTATACTTTTATCTCTTTCTCAGAGATTTATCATTTTAGTTCTTATTTTTACATCTTTAATTAATTTTTGTATACTGTGTGAGAGAAGGGTGTCTAACTTTATTCTTTTGTATGTAGAAACCACATTTGTTTCAGCATCTTTTGAAAAGACTATTGGTTCTCCACTGAATTACTGACTCCCAGGTCAAACTAAACGACACTTTAACAGGATTTGTTTGTTGCCCTTAAACTGGCCAGGTAAGAGATGATGGTGGCTCAACAAGGAGGGTGACACAGAAATGCTGAGAAGTGGTCAAATTCTGGATATGCTTTGAAAATTGAGCTGATGAGACGTGCTTAGAGACTGGATGTGGGTGCAAAAGGAAGAGAGGACTTAAAGTCAGCTCCAATATTTTTGCCTTGATGTCACAGAGACTGTAATTCTGGCTTAGAAAAGAATCACATGATCATCTGGGCTCCTCTGTCTACGGAATTCTCTGGGCAAGAATGCTGGAGTGGACTGCCATTCCCTTCTCCAGGGGATCTTCCAGACCAAGGATCGAACCCGGGTGTCCCGCATCTTCTGCATCACAGGTGGATTCTTTACTGCTGAGCCCCCGGGGAAGCCCCTTTATGAGGAAAGAGGTGGCTTAAATGCCCCTGTTCCGGATGAGAGCAGACGGACCATTCAGAAGGCTACCGTGATAACCCCTCTTTGAGGATTTATCTGAATTGTCCCTAGTCTTCCCTATAGATACGATGACTGACCTCTGACAAATAATTAGTTATAAGAACTACAGCTCTCACCATGGGGCAGCACAGAAGACGGCACAGGCTAGAAGGGACTTTTAGGCACCCTTCAAGTCACACTCTTGCAGAAGGTATTCACTGAAGACAGGAGAGCTTCATTTCCTATTAACTCAAGCAGCTCTTGTAGCAGACTTGCTAATAGACCCAGGCCAGCGGGTTCTCAGGCATTAATCTTCAAGTTCTATGAAAGCCCCCTGAGAAGACGGTCAAGGCACAACTCACACAGCTCACATCTCCACACTGATGAAAATAAGCAGCTCATCTCTAGCGTTCTTTAAAGGCACTTGATCTCCCTCCCCTG
The DNA here is from genome assembly GCA_006408675.1 of Madoqua kirkii. NCBI lineage: Eukaryota > Metazoa > Chordata > Mammalia > Artiodactyla > Bovidae > Madoqua > Madoqua kirkii. The sequence goes on along the minus strand of SJYC01096420.1, from coordinate 1,288 downwards.
GACTCTGGAATGGCAGGTCAAGCATGACAAGGTCTGGGACATGCAGGGAGGGAACAGGGGCATTTAAGCCACCTCTTTCCTCATAAAGGGGCTTCTCCAGGGGCTCAGCGGTAATGAATCCACCTGTGATGCAGAAGATGCAGGAGACCCGGGTTCGATCCTTGGTCTGGAAGATCCCCTGGAGAAGGGAATGGGAACCCACACCAGCATTCTTGCCTGGACAATTCCATGAATAGAGGAGCCTGTTGGGCTACAGTCCATGGGGGTCACAGAGTCGGACACAACTAAGGTGACAGCACGCATGCACGTTCTTCATGGAAAAAAAAAAGGTGATTTTCTTCTGGATTTAGCACTCCTCCCCTCCCCTCTAGCCTAGCCAAGATTTCCATTTCAGTGAAACTCTACGGAGTTTGGAGGGCACGGGGAAGAGCCTGTGCTCCTTTCAACGGAAGGCTGGGAGGCATCTCTGAAAACCGGCTCTGGACAACCTTGAACTAGACTACAGACAGATAAAGAGCCTCTGTTCAGGACCCTAATAAGTCCCTCAAGTCATTCCTTGTCCGTGAAGCAACAGCTAATGAGGAAGCAGTGCCTCTCAGCACTAGACACACTCAGAAGGAAGGAGGCCAGGCTAGCACGTCAAGGATTTCCAAGGCACACAAAGGAAAATGTAAATCTGTCCCCGGGCCTGGAGACAAGACAAAGACCAAATGGAATCCGAGAGGAGGTTGTCAAGCAGTTCGTTATAGATGCTTGGGAGGCTTTTGATGGACCCCTCCAAGAAGGACGTTAAAACAAACAACCCAAATGTAAATATGAAGACTGTTTGCTTCAATTAAGTCTAAGCTACAGGAGTGTGAACTTTCCTATTGCCTCCGTGCACTGCTCTGCCAGTGCCTTCACCATTATTAAAGTGTGTTTATACAGGGTTTGGCTTTTCATCTATTATGGAAAAATTACATCTTGCCCACAGCACTACAGAGGTCTCAGCACAGTAAATCCCCCACTGACCTTGAACCCAAGCTAAAACAAACAGTCACTCTCCTTGGTGCTGAACTGCCTAAATAATGCACAGCATACAAGCCTATGAATATAAATTACAACTACAAGGCATTTTGCCAACAGGGTTTTCCAGAAGGCAGTGTTTGTAGAGGCACTTGGATGTAGACAAAATCCTTGGGGAGATAATTGGGAAGACCCTCCCTGGCAGAAGATGATCATATATGTACTGAACACTAAGACTCTTGAGGGGCCCTTGGACTGAAAGGAGATCCAACCAGTCCATCTG
>SJYC01096419.1:0-63845 GCA_006408675.1 Madoqua kirkii | reverse complement strand
GGGGAGATAACTGGGAAGACCCTCCCTGGCAGAAGATGATCATATATGTACTGAACACTAAGACTCTTGAGGGGCCCTTGGACTGAAAGGAGATCCAACCAGTCCATCTGAAAGGAGATCAGTCCTGAATATTCATTGGAAGGGCTGATGCTGAAGCTGAAACTCCAATACTCTGGCCACCTGATGCAAAGAACTGACTCATCGGAAAAGACCCTGATGCTGGGAAAGATTGAAGGCAGGAGGAGAAGGGGACAACAGAGGATGAGATGGTTGGATAGCATCACTGACTCAATGAACATGAGTTTGAGCAAGCTCTGGAGTTGGTGATGGACAAGGAGGCCTGGTGTGCTGCAGTCCATGGGGTTGCAAAGTGTCAGACACAAATGAGCGGCTGAATTGAACTGAGGAGTGCTCAGTCATGTCCAACACACTCAGTCATGTCCAACTCTTTGTAAGCCCAGGGACTGTAGCCCACCAGGTTCCTCCGTCCATGGAATTCTCCAGGTAAGAATCCTGGAGTGGGTAGCCATTCCCATCTCCAGGGGATCTTCCCAACCCAGGGATAGAATCTGGGTCTCCTGCATTGCAGGCAGATTCTTTACCAGCTGAGCCACCAGGGAAGCCCAAACACACACAAGAGTGTGCGGGGGTTGGAGCCCCACCAAGGAGGTGGCAAGGCTGCAGCAGCCACTGCTCAGAAGGCTTCACAACGGTGAGGAAGAAGAAGTTGCAAGAGCAGAGGTAATTGCAAGGAAAAGCTCAAACCAGCAAAGCATCGTGAGATGGGTAACAGGAAGCAAGAGTGAAAGAAGACAAAAACGTCAACCAGAATGTCAATCTCATGGAAAATGGCATCTCCATTAGAACCACCACGAAAATGCATCCACACAGAAAAGTGTTTCTAAAATAATGTTAAATGAGAAAAGCAGGATATAAAACAGTGAACGCACGATGGTTGCAATCACGTATACAAAAGGCTGAGATGTGGATGGGAAACCTATCAGTAGAGAATTCAAAACCACCAAGCGACAGTCGTAGAATTAGGGACAGATCAGTTTTCGTTTAAAACGACTTTTAATCTTATGGTAAAGACACATGTGTATACACTCACCATGTTTTTATAGGCAATTAGAGTGTACGTAAATATTCACTGCAGCCCTGTAATGGTTTAAAAAATGGGAAGCGATTCAAATATCCGTCTATCAGGGACAGATCAAATAAATTCTGGCATATACAGAAAATGACTTCCTATGCCACTTTAAACACTGAGGTATATCTGTCTGTACTGATGTGCAGCTAAGTCTGTGAGATACAGCCAAGTAAAATATTTAAAAGGCAAGATGCAGAAAAACATGCATGATATAATAATTTTATTAAAATAAATAACTGCATTAGTATATGCCGGCATATATACAGGAAAGAAAGAGATGGGAGTAATAGACACAAGTGCAGGGAAAATTATGGGGCTGCATGTTTTCATTTCCTACATTAATGTATGTCTCTGACACTTGAATTTTGTACAATATAAACTTATATGGGTCACAGTTTTAAAGAGTGAAAACTGAACCAAAATTTTTGAAAGCGACTAGCATATGTGGGCTTCCCTGGTGGTTCAGTGTTAAAGAATCCATCTGCAATTCAGGAGACACAGGAGATGCAGGTTTGATCCTTGGGTCATTATAATAATTTTATTAAAATAAATAACTGCATTAGTATATGCCGGCATATATACAGGAAAGAAAGAGATGGGAGTAATAGACACAAGTGCAGGGAAAATTATGGGGCTGCATGTTTTCATTTCCTACATTAATGTATGTCTCTGACACTTGAATTTTGTACAATATAAACTTATATGGGTCACAGTTTTAAAGAGTGAAAACTGAACCAAAATTTTTGAAAGCGACTAGCATATGTGGGCTTCCCTGGTGGTTCAGTGTTAAAGAATCCATCTGCAATTCAGGAGACACAGGAGATGCAGGTTTGATCCTTGGGTCAGAAAGATCCCCTGGAGAAGGAAATGGCAACCCACCCCAGTATTCTTGCCTGGAGAATCCCCATGGACAGAAGAGCCCGGCGGGCTACAGTCTATGGGGTCACAAAGAGTAGGACACGACTGAGCAACTAACACTTTTCACTACAACTAGAGAGTCCATGTGTTGAGATCTCACATCACGCAGCAAAGATCCCACATGTTGCAACTAAGCCCCGATGCAGCCAAATAAATAAATAACAAAGATATAAATTTCTCAAAAAAAAAAAAAAAAAAAAAAAGAAGTCTATCCCAGGGTAATAAGTGGTAAAATCTAAGCATAGCTTTGCAGAGCAGAGGGTGGGTAGGGCTGCGGTGGGGCAGGGTTCAAACAGGCAGTGTAACTAAGGGAATGAAAAGCAGTGGTCACACTGAGCTCTAACCTGGGCAGGGAGCTAACCAGTTGCCCTGTTTTGAAGGGTAGGAGGAATGAGAAAATCACCTGAACCAAAGGAGAAGGTACTTCACAGGGTATGAAGATCCACTGTCCATTCAGAGTCCCGAGGGGGAAAAAAATGACAGGGAATTTCGGAAACCCAGAAGGAGGTGGCAAAAACATGGAAAAAGCAAGGCTGAGAATGACTGGGTAACAGTGAGTAAAACAGCACAAAAGAATATCAGAAGGCGAGGAAAGAGAATTTATGCGGAGACCCATAACATACTGCTGATTTACCAAAAGCCAGTCAGGCCCCCAGTAAACTGGCTGCAAACCCATGAACCTGAAATCTTCTTTCCTGCTTTCAAAAAGCAATCGGAACTTCAAAATGCAATCTGTCTGCCCTTAACAAGTTCAGCAAATTTCAGCTGAAAATCACTGTTCCTTATAGATCCTGTTAGTCTGTGTCACCATGTCCCAGATGTTCCCAGGAATCGGAACAGCTAATTTATTTAGTTACCAAGCCCTCCCATCCAGTAGGCGAGGAGAGCTGACAAGAGGAAGCAGCATCCCTCAGTGTAAAATGAGCTCGGCTCTACCACCCCCAGGCACATCTAAACCACTAAGTGCCTCGGGCTCCCAGTCTGAAAAATGGGTACATAGAATTGTGAGAGTCAAATGATAGAAAAATGATAACTCAGTGTCCTGGACATAGCACAACACTCAGTGTTACTGAATGAACAAATGAACCAAGGTAGCTTGGTGCTACAGGCACTATTATTGTGCATAAGACAAAGGTATGGGAAAGGTAACATTCTAGTGAATTCTATCTTAGTGAAGTAAGGGCAAGTCACTTCCTTTTAACATCCAGGTCTCCCAGCCACTGCTTCTACTACTGTTATTGCCCTTCCTGGGCATTTATAACGCATCCTTGACACTGGAAAGTATTATTTCTGTGCTTTTTGGCTTTTCTCTTTAGAACTGTAAGATCTCAGATGGCGAGGGATGTGACTTCAGGATTCATGAGCAGGCAAATTACCAATGAACATTATAAAGCCACACAGAGAAGAAGGCATGTCTAAGCCTTCCTGAGGCCCAGGGCGGACCCCACAGTGACAAGGTTTATGTGGTGGCAGTGAAGGGGACCCCTGATCCTTTGGCAACGCTGAGGTGAGGCAGTCTTCAGAGCACATCAAACGGGGTACCTTTTACTTGAAGGCCGTTAAGATCAAGCAATACTCTCTAGGTTAGGGATTGTTAACTCTAGGTCCTTGGATTCCAAAGGGACTCACGGATGGAATTCACGGAGGTGCCGATACTCAGCTGGGGAAAAAAGTCAGATCTTTATTTTTACCAAAATAAACAACAAACATTTGTGTTTAGCTGCTAAGCTGCGGCTGACTCTTTAGCGACCCCATGGACATACTGTCTGCCAGGTTCCTCCATCCTCGGGATTTCCCAGGGAAGAATACTGGAGTGGGTTACCGTTTCCTTCTCCAGGGAATCTTTCTGACCCAGGGACTGAATCCATGTCTCCAGCATTGGCAGGTAGATTCTTTACCACTGAGCCACCTGGGAAGCATTTTTTATTTTTTCTTACCAATATCCAATTGAAATTTAGCATTTGCTTCAATTATAAATCTAAGCAACAAATCATGGTAGCATTAATGGGACTTATACATCTGTCACCAACGGAAGGCATCAGTGTTTTCAGATCTCATTGTAACTGACACCGATACCTGAAAACATCATGTACGTTTATAATCAGCTTGAAATTACAGCGGTTACTATTCCCTCTGCCAGATCTAATATAATATAAGCAAAGAGCACTGTAATATTATTACAAAACAGATTTAATACTTGATAACTATAATTAGCATAATTGGTTCCTTATTACTCTATGTATTTCATCTTATGTATTTACATATTTTGCTCTGAGATGCAAAAATAAACTCTGCTGGACTACCAAAGATGTCCAGAACACTGAAAAAGTGTAAGAAGCCCTGGACTGCAGCACCCAACAACTGAAAACATCGTGTAGGCTTGAAACGGCTCAAATGCAAAGGTGGAAACGTCTGAGATCTATAATTATTCTGAGACGCGTGAGTTGCTCATATTGACGAGAAAGTTCGAAATTAAAAACAAGACTTACATAATAGAGCAGCCCATGCATGAGACAGTCCAATCTGAGTTCTTTTTATAACCTTTTTCCCTTTGGGTTAAAAAAAAACCAAGCCTCTGAGTCAAGCACTTGGCTTTGAATCCTATCTCAAATTTACTGTCTGGCCTTGGGCAAGCCAGTAAACCTCTCTAAGCCTCATTTTTTCTCGTCTATAAAATGTGAATGATAATACCTGTCTCAAAGCATTATTAAGAGGATTAAATAATACATGCAAAACACTAAATAATACATGCAAAGTACTTAGCACAGTACCTCACATAGTAAGTACTCAATAAATCAGAGCAATATCACTGCTTTTAGTCATTAATGGCATTTGAATCATAACTTCTATTGAGACTTAAGATGATTTCTTTAAAAGATTATACAATCAAGAGGCAATATAACACACAGCCTCAGAACACAGACTCTAAGGATAGACTGCTCGCATTTGAATTCTCCTCCACCACTTAAAGCTGTGCAACTCTGAGTAAGCACCTCAATTTTTTTGAGACTGAGTTTCCAGATCTGTAAAATGGGGAAAAGTTCCTATCTGCTTCATAGGATTGTTACAAAGGCCGAGTTATAGCCACATGCGAAGCCCACTACAAGTGCCTGGCAAACAGTAAATACCTGGCTATGCTCAGCTGCTGCTCTGTCATCAATAGTCACTCATTATACAGTGGTTTCACAAAGGGGACACAGAACTCTTTCTTCTTCCTCTCATCTTAAGTTCAGTAATGATGACCATAAACGAAGTGGAGTAGTCCCATTTCAACAAAATGACTTACTGGAGAAGGGAACAGCAAGACGCTCCAGTGTTCTTGCCTGAAGAACTGCATGGACAGAGGTATTCAGCGTGATCCTGGCGGGCTGCAGCCCGCGGGGTCACAGAGAGTCGGATGCGATGGAGACTAACACAGTGACATGAATACATTTAGATGCTAATAAGAACGAGGCAGGGAGGAAATTCAGCTACAGTCATTTCCTAGGAGGGATTAGAAAGGCCCCACTTCTCAGGGCTTTGGAACCAATGCCAAGCTCACAGAGAAAGATACTTAAAAAAGAAAGGCTTCCCTCATGACCACAGATCTGTGTCGGAGAGGGACAAGCTCAACTCCACCTCTGTTCCTTTAAACAGGCGCCGAGGGGGGCCTCTGTGGCCCGGGCTGGAGCTCACCTTGGAGAAAGGAGTGATGGAGACGCGGGGCTGGGTGACAGCGAGGGCCACGTCAGCATCAGGGGACGAGGTGCATCTGTGCTCAGCAGGGGGCCGGCCCTGCTCCCCACCCCGCAATTAGTGGGGTTGGCTTCATTTAAATCCTGCACCTACCACTTTTCTCTGAGAATGTGCCTGAGGGTCACAGTAAAAACAATAATCATGATGATAAAAAGCACATTCACTTCTCCCCATCTTTTAAGGGAGCTGAGTAATCAGTAACCCAGCAATTCACCATCACGGCAAAATAAGGAAACAAAACTATCCTCGCCATCCCTTATTTCCTTGATTTTTACTCATAAAAATCAAAAACTTTTACTCATAAGCTTTAGGAATTCAAGGTTCTCTGCTGACTGTAATAGTAACACTCCCAGCATATAAGGGAGTAAATACTAAAATCAAATGATGATACGTAAGCACCATAATTCGGACAGATGATAAAATAAATGGTCATTGCTCTCCCCAGTACGCCACAAAAATGCAAGGGTCAGATCTGCTTTTATTACAAAATAACAATTAAAAGCTTACTAAGTCACCATTTTGAATGCCAGAAACACTAAATCTTTAGGTTTTCCCCAGCTGCACACAGCAGTATTCCCTGGAGACTGAGTTTTCCAACACATATAGCTAAAGGTCCACACTGAGGAGGAAGAAAAACAAGAAGCTTTTCATACCAGGAAAGCAAAATTTGGCATACTCTGGGCTCAGTGGCCAAAGGTTATCGGGCAGTAGAAATATTTACAGTGGAATCAGGGTCAATTGGTAATTAGAGGGCTCTCCTCTTTGGGCTCAAGTCATGCCAGTATTATCATTTCCAGCATCCCTTAACAGGAGCCACAGTACAACATTCCAACTGAGGGATTACCAGTGCCCTTTCCATGCTGGCTTTCAGCACTGCAGGGGCGTTGCCAAGCACCCAGGGAGAGGCGCGCCTGGGCTGCAGCGCCTGGACCGCTGGAGCTCAACCACACCGAGATGCTTTCCAAATCTCCAGGCTGCTGAGCTTGGGTCTCAGCTCCGGGCTGATGCGATTCTGCGGCAGAGCAGGTTCACAATTCGGATTAAGGCAACATCTCAGATCTGAAATCTTCTGACAAAGCAGCCTTGGACCAAGACTGGCACATGTGCACTGTCAAAAGATGGGGTGAGGGCAAGACAGGAGAGAAATCCAGGAATGGATGTCCACGGGCATGTGTCTGCAGCATTGGCATTAAGCGCCAAATTTTCCACAGGACCCCGTTGTGGGGTGGGAGCCATTCAAAATACAATACCTATTCCAGGAAGTGATAATACGGGAACTTAATCAATGGAAATTTTTCTTATTTAGCTAAAATCCTGCATATCCTTAATTATCAGAGTTAAGCACTCATTCTAGGGTGAAAATAATCTTCCTTAAACGCAGCCTCCTCCTCCATACCATCCTAAATGGGAGTAAACCTAAAAAAGAGGGGATATATGTATAACTGATTCACATTGCTATACAGCAAGAAAACATAACATTGTAAAGCAACTACACTCCATAAAAATTCACTTTTTAAAAAAAATATGGCCTATTACTGCCCAGATTAAACAGCTTTGGTGGCTTCCTTGTACCTATGAGCTACAAATCCTAGTACTTCAGAATGATGAGCAAGACCTCTATGGCCTGGTCACTATCTACGTCTCTGTGCTGCCTTTACCTCCAGGTTGCCAGGATGCTAAACCTCCCTGTGGGTCAAAATTTCCGCCACGCTCTTTCACACCTCCCAGCCCTCACTGAACCTCTGTACTCTCTTCTGTCTTTGCAGCATTTCTGACAAATGCGTATCCACCTTTCCCAGCTCGGTGAAGATCACCTCCCAGGAAAGGCTGGCCACCCCCTTCTTCACGCCCACGTCATGCCCTGCAACCTCCTGCCTGCCACAGCCCTTCCCTGCACTGGCTCTTATTAGCTTCATGGAGGAGTAACTCGAATTCACTGCACCTTTTAAGTGTACTGTTTCGTAAGGTTTAGCATAGGCTGTACGTGTGAAAATATGACCGCGATCAAGATCATGAACATAGCCCACTAGCTTCAAAAGCTTTTCACGCCCTGCTGCCATCTCTCCCTGTCACCCTCTCCTGGCCTTTTCTCATCCTCAGGAAAAACTGATTTGCTTTTAGACACTCTAAATTCACTCTCATTTTTAACAGTTTTAAATATACGTAACTATACGGTATGTATTCTTTCAGTTGAGGATAGAGGACTTGTTCCTTTCATTACACTGAGATTCATCCATGCTGTTGCACGAATCAATAGTCCATCACCTTTTATTCCTGCGTCATTTCAGCACAGATAGGGAGACCCAGGTTCGATCCCCGGGACAGGAAGATTCCCTGGAGCAGGAAAGGGCAACCCACTACTCTAGTATTCTCGCCTGGGAAATCCCATGACAGAGGAGCCTGGAGGGCTAGACTCCCTGGGGTCACAAAAGAGTCAGACACAATTTAGCGAGTGAACAGCAGCAGCAACAAAGGGCTGTGCTTCAATGGGCTTGCTCTTTCACCCACTGATGACTGAGTGTTTCAACATTTTGGCTACTACAAAGTCCACTGCTGCGAACTCTTCAGACACAGATCGCTTTTTCTCTTGGGTAAACATTCAGAAGTGGGAATGGATGAATCATGCGCAAGACGTTTACTTTTTTTAAGGAACTATTTTAAGGAACCGCCAAACTATTTTCCCTAGTGGCTATTCCATTTTATATTCCCAGGAACAAAGTGTGAAAGTTCGTTTCCCCCAAAGCCTCATGGACATTTGATACGGTTAGCTGTTTTAATTATAGCCATTCTAATGTGTCTTTGTGTTATTTCATTGGAGTTTTAATTTGCACTCTCCTCATGATTCATGACGTTGAGCATCTTTCCATGTATTTATTTCTATTTCTTCCTTGGTGAAGTATCTGTTCATGTCACATGTCCATTATTTTAGTTGGTTGCTTATTTTCTTATTATTAAGTTTTGAGAATTCATATATTCTGGATGCAAGTCCATTATCGTATATATTTGGAAATATTTTCTCCCAGTCTGTGGTCTATCTTTGCATTTCCTTAACAGTATCTTTTGAAGAGCAGAATTTTTAATTTTAGATGAAGTCTAATTTATCAATTTGTTCTTTTATGGATTGTGGTTTCTGATCTAAGATCTAAGAAATCTTTTTGTTTTTTTCAATCACTGTATTAAGTTTAATGTGTATAGCACAATGGTTTGATTTACACGGATTATGAAATGATGACCACAATAGGTTTAACTAACATTCATAAAATCTAAGAAATCTTTGTCCAACCCAATGTCACAAAGATTTTTCCCTATGCTTTCTTCTATAAGATTTATAGTTTTATGTTCTCCTTATGCAGCCATGAAATTAAAAGACGCTTAGTCCTTGAAAGAAAAGTTATGACCAACCTAGATAGTATATTCAAAAGCAGAGACTTTACTTTGCTGACTAAGGTCCGTCTAGTCAAGGCTATGGTTTTTCCTGTGGTCATGTATGGATGTGAGAGTTGGACTGTGAAGAAGGCAGAGCACCTAAGAATGGATGCTTTTGAACTGTGGTGTTGGAGAAGACTCTTGAGAGTCCCTTGGACTGCAAGGAGATCCAACCAGTCCATTCTGAAGGAGATCAGCCCTGGGATTTCTTTGGAAGGAATGATGTTAAAGCTGAAACTCCAGTACTTTGGCCACCTCATGAGAAGAGTTGACTCATTGGAAAAGACTCTGATGCTGGGAGAAATTGGGGGCAGGAGGAGAAGGGGATGACAGAGGATGAGATGGCTGGATGGCAGCACGGACTCTATGAACATGGGTCTGAGTGAACTCCGGGAGATGGTGATGGACAGGGAGGCCTGGCGTGCTGCGATTCATGGGGTCGCAAAGAGTCAGACACGACTGAGCGACTGCACTGCACTGAACTATATGTCTATCATCTATTCTGTGTTCATTGTAATACATACTACAAGGCATGCTTCAGTGTTCATTTTTTTCGCTTTTGGACGTTGAATGGTTTCAGAGTCATTTGTTGAAGAAACAATCCTAGACTCAGTGACTGAATCTAGGATTCATTTGTCTATAATGTCCATACCCCTTCGTCTGTATCTACGTGTTTCTCTTTCTGCTTTTCTAGTACTCTATACGTTTACTAAGATAACAGCACCACACTCTTGGTTACTAAGCTTTATAAGTCATTAAATCAGGTAGTTTTTGTCTTTCAGTTTTGCTCATCTCTTCCAGAGTTGTTTTGGCTAGATAGTCTAGTATCTCTGCGTTACTACATGACTTTTTAGGTTCATCTTTGCATTTCAAAAACTACCAGCATTTTGATTGTGGTTGAATCTACAGATCAGTTTGGGGAAAATGGACATTGTTAACAATATTAAGACTTCTGACCATGTACAAAATACACCTCTCCATTTATTTAGGTCTTCTTTAGTTTTTCTCAGTAACAAAGTGTGCTTTTTTAGAGTCTGGCTTTTGTGCGTCTTTTGTCAGGCTATTCATAAGTATTTCTGTCCTTGATGCTATTGTAAATGGCATTTATTTCAATTTCTGATTGCTCAGTGTACTGTGTCCTGGAATCTTAGTCACTGGAATTAAAAATTAAGTTACCATCTCAATGCCTCAGGGGAGAAAGAAAGTTGATCACAACCACATTCAGGAAACTGTATGCTGTGGAGATGCATTTCCTAGAGGAAAATAAAAGAAGTTAAATGTCTCCTCAACATTCCTGTTTTTATATCTCTGACCTAGATGATTCGAATGAGTCCTTGAGCTCATGAGCCAAGTGCTTCGGAAAAAGTTCTAAGATTAAATGCACATGGTCCTTGATCCTAAACTGTTTCTGAAATGAGAAACAGTATAATCCCTCAGCACAGGAAAGAAACTCCAGGGAGCCGGTAATAGCAGAGCTTCACCAACCTATTGGTCTTGATTCCTTCAAGATGGTTTCTGCTCTTTTCCTCATCCTTTTAAGACCAGGTTTTCTTAATGGGAATCTAGCCCTTCCATTTCAGACCTGGGCCATAAATTGGAGGGTCTCCTCTATGAATCTACTTGCATGTTGAATGATTAGTCTTGAGTTCCTGACTCTGAACTCCTCATATGAATACACGCCTACAGCCTGTATAACTCAGTCTACTCACGTTCTCGTTGACCCCGCATCCATAAATAGGATGCCTGCTTCCCAGGGCAGCATATCCTCTTTGCTGCACTGATTCTCCACAAGAGAAAATTCTGAGGTCACGTGTTCCACCATCCTTCACATCCCCAGAATCCTATCTGCTTGGGGCATAAAAGAAAGGACACCATTGTTACAAACCCCAAACACAAAACCATTCTCCATCCCACACTACACAGGGAACTTCAAAGCACGTTCCTAAACTGAAAGGATCGGGGGTAGAATGTGAGCATCTCCAGCTGTATCCACGTCTTCAGACGACTATCACTGTCAGAAGGAGCACCTTTGAGTATGAACCACACAAGCTATGAACGCCAGAGCTCAAGGGAGACGCCAGGGGTGAAACATACAGAATTACCATCAAAGAATGAAATCTGCTCCCAACTCCCTAAACCTGCTTCCTATCTCTCTGCATTAATGTAACAGTTATTCAGGAGGCCTCTGCTGCTGTCTTAATCAGGGTCTCGCATACCCGGGAGGCTCTAATGCCTGTCCCTCCCACTCTCTCTCTCTGGTTATAAAGCATTACCTGTGGGCCATTAAAAAAAAAACAAAACTTTTTACAACCATCATACACTTTACAATATAAATTACAAAACACAATGAAGCCAAAATAAGAAAACAAATCATCATTAAACTAGCCAGCAAGAAATCACCACTCCTAACATCTGGTCTATATTCTCTCAGACTCTTCTTCCCTGTTACAAATTTTCCAAACAAATGAAATCAGAAAGCTATCCACAGTGGTCTAAGTTGTTGAGGAGGTAAGCATGGCAGGAACACACGCCCATTATTTTTTGCTGCGATTTTACCAAGAGAAGTAAAACCTCACAGAGAGTGTTACAACCTTCAACAAAAGCCATAACATAATTATGGTGTGACGCCTGTACTCCCTCCGGCCGCCTGTGGTTCATTACTAAAATGAGCAGAATTAATAGCAAATGGGGAAATCCCTCACTAATTAGAACACCGTACTCGGAACACTGTCACTCAGCCAGGTGGCAGCAGACCCCCGTCCACAGACAGAGAGAGCTCTGGACAGCCCGGGTGTGTAGGACCACACACTGCGGGGCGGGAAATGGGGAAAGATAAGGGCCATGTGGCTGCTGCTGAGAAGGAAAAAAGTTTAATAAATGCCAAGAGACAGCGCTCCCCCGCCAAAAAAAAAGGTGTATATGAATTGGGACATACAAGCTGCCACTTGGCACTGTTCTGTACACCCATTTCTCTCATTGGGCTGGAAGTCCTCAGCAGGTGTGTGTGTGTATATATACACTTATATGTATGTTAAGTGTATACATATATTTGGCTTCACCCCTTAGCATGCAGGAGCTTAGTTCCCTAACCAAGGATGGAATCCAACTACCTGGCAGTTCAACCACAAAGTCTTAATCACTGGAATGCTGGGGAAGTCCCCTTAGCAGGTATATTAATCCTGTTTTTTGTATCCCCCACGCGTGGCCCTTAGTTAAGATTTGCTAGATGAATTTAGGACTGCCCTAGAAGCAGCTGAGTTAAAATTGGATGGGAAGAAATTAGCCTACAAAACACACTACAAAAAAAGATGAAGATATAATCTTCTTTAATTATAACTGTCCCATTCTGATTTTGGCAGAAGTCAACCCTGCATGAGGTAAAGGTAAATGTTTATAAATAAGGTGGATAAAATTAAGGCCCTAGACATCTTTAATCCAATTTCTTAACACACACACACACACACAGATTTTCCAACTCCTAAGCAAATATACAGGGCTTCCCAGGTGGCTCAGTGGTAAAGAATCCACCTGAGAATGTAGGAGACTCACGTTTGATTCCTGTGTTGGGAAGATCCCCTGGAGAAGGAAATGGGAACCCACTCCAGTATTCTTGCATGGAAAATCCCATGTACAGAAGAGCCTGGCAGGCAACAGTCCATGGGGTCACAAAGAGTCAGACACAATTGAGCGACTTAGCATGATGACTAGTCAAATATACTTTCACAAGTACACTACTTGTGTATTATAAAAGAAAAATGAGAGTTGGACCATAAAGAAGGCTGAGAACTGAAGAACTGATGCTTTCAAACTGTGGTGCTGGAGAAGACTCTTGAGAGTCCCTTGGACTGCAAGGAGATCAAACCAGTAAATCCTAAAGGAAATCAGTCCTGAATAGTCATTGGAAGGACTGATGCTGAAGTTGAAGCTCCAATACTTTGGCCACCTGATGCGAAGAATTAAATCTTGGAAAAGACTCTGATGCTGTGAAAGACTGAAGGCACCAGGAGAAGGGTATGACAGAGGATGAGGTGGTTGGATGGCATCACCAACTCAATGGATAAGATTTTAAGCAAGCTCTTGGGAGTTGTGATGGACAGGGAAGCCTGGCATGCTGCAGTCCATGGGGTCACAAAGATTCAGACACGAATGAGCGACTAAACTGAACTGAACCAAAAAGAAAAATGGGTGGAAGATAATTATACAAGATACCTGATGTGGTATGTTAATTGCAAAACGGCCCTCAATTCTGTTACTCTCTGTATCCATACTCTTGGATATCTGATTCTGCAATTTCTCCTTTCAAGAGGTAGATGGTCTATTCTCTTGCTTTTCGAGTCATGGCTGGCCTTGTGATTTGCTGTGATTAACAGAATACAAGGGAAGTTAAAAATGTGCCAGGTCCAAGTTGTCTTGTTGTTCAGTAGCTAAGTCACGTCCGACTCTTTGTGACCCCATGAACTGCAGCACGTCAGGCCTCCCTGTCCTTCACCATCTCCCAGAGCTTGCTCAAACTCACGTCCATTGAGTTGATGATGCTATCCAGCCATCTTATCCTCTGGCGCCCTCTTCTCCTTCTGCCTTCAATCTTTCCCAGCATCAGGGCCTTTCCCAAACAGTTGGCTGTTCCCATCAGGTGGTGAAGTATTGGAGCTTCGGCTTAGGACTCAAAAGACCTGGAGGACCTCCACTCTCTCAGAACCTTGCCGGATCATAATACTGGCCTGTTGGATGAAGGCAGACAAGAGGGATGTGGCCTCACTATCTTCATCACTCCTGACGACAGACAGCCGACCACCAGGCTTGAGGCTGACCAGTCCTGAGCTATGTGGCCATGTGCACACAGAGGCAGATGAAACCCACCCTGAGATAACACTAAAAACCCACCAAGGTGACTAAATAAAAGAGAAGGCTCACACCACGTGTTGGTAAGGAGGCAGAGAAACCGGATCACACAAACATCACTGGTGAGGGTTGTAAGGTCATACCCTGGGAGCCATGATGGGCCGCCCCTTCCCTCCCCCGCCGGCCGGCGGGGGAAGTCCCTAAGGATGGGGCCTCCCAGATCCCAGGGACCAGTGACAGCACAGTTCGCCAGCTAAAGCCGCCCCACCTCCGCCACGTAGAAGGACCTATCAGCCCGCAACACCTCGGCCGGCAACCTATCCAAACCCCCCATCCATTAACCTGCCCATCACTCGCAGCGTGCATATATAAACAAACTTCTAACACTGTCCAGGCGCACGGACTTCCTCGACCTGCCCCTTTAGACACTCTTTTGCTGTCCTGGTCGTTTTTTACCTAACAAGGGTGTGAAATGGGATAGCTATTGCAGAAAACAGTTTGGAAGTTTCTTATAAAACGAAGGCTCAGATAGTAAAGAATCTGCTTGCAATGTGGGAGACCTGGGTTCAATTCTTGGGTCAGGAAGATTCCCTGAAGAAGGAAATGGCAACCCACTCCAGTATTCTGGCCTGGAGAATCCCAGGGACAGAGGAGCCTGGTGGGCTACTGTCCATGGGGAGTCAGACATGACTGAGTGACTAATACTTTCATTTTCTGCTATAAAAAGAAACATGAGGGAAGTCCCTAGTGGTCTGGTGTCTGGGACCCTGCCTGCTATTGAAGGGGGTGAAGGTTCAATCCCTGGTCAGGAAATTAAGATCTCATATGCTGCAGGGTATGCCCCAAAATTAAAATACATAAAATTTGAAGAAAAATTCTTAAAAAAAAAAGAAAATAAAAAGAAACTACCCACCACTCATACTCTTGGGCATTTATCCTAGAGAAGTAATATGTTCAAAACAAAAAACCTACACAAACGTCCACAGCAGTTTTATTCTTAGTAGTTGAAAACCAGAAACAACCCAGAAGTTCTTCGATAGAGAAGATGGTTAAAAAGTGGACTGCTCCTCAACAATGAGTGTGCTAAGTTGCTTCAGTTGTGTCCAGAGCTCTGTGCGACCCCATGGACTGTAGCTGCAGCCTGCCAAGCTCCTCTGTCCATGGGATTTTCCCAGGCAAGAATATTGGAGTGGGCTGCCATTTCCTGCTCCGACTATAAAATGTAACAAACTCTTGGCACACATCAATTCATGTGGTCAAGGGGCTCCCTAGCGAACACACCCTACAGCAAGGGAAAGGAAATCTGCTCAAGAACCAGGAAACTGAGCTAACTCTATTTAGAAAAAACTGTAGAATGGAACAAAGAAAATTTGTGTCCAACAACTGAGTAAATGAAAACCTAGGCTGGAAATGGATAAGTCTCTATAATACACCTAAAGAGATATAATTAAACATGTATCCGGAGAGTCACAAGATCTTGCAGTTAAACTTGTTTCCATTTAAAATTTCAGCCCCTCATGCCATGCTCCACAATGCCTAATGAGAAAGTATCTCCCTTTAAACAAAAAGTAATGGAGATGATGAACAGGCCACTATCTTTCAGAGTTGAACGTTAACTGCTGCTGCTGCTAAGTCACTTCAGTCGTGTCCAACTCTGTGTGACCCCATAAACAGCAACCCACCAGGCTCCCCCGTCCCTGGGATTCTCCAGGCAAGAACACTGGAGTGGGTTGCCATTTCCTTCTCCAATGCATGAAAGTGTAAAGTGAAAGGGAAGTCGCTCAGCCGTGTCCGATTCTTCGCAATCCCATGGACCACAGCCTACCAGGCTCCTCCATCCATGGGATTTTCCAGGCAAGAGTACTGGAGTGGGTCATTGCCTTCTCCGTGAACGTTAACTGTAACACTCTAAATCAGAGCTTGGGGTAGGCATCCCAAGCTGCACATCAGAGTCATCGGGATAAGCATTTTGATAATGAGGATTAATGGCCTCCATCTTCTATCACTTTGGAATGATAGAGAGTGATGTCACTTCTGGGTGTAGGTAAAGGCAACAGTTTAAGACACTTACTTCTTTGATGGCATCTGAATCCAGCCAAGGTTCGGGCTCATCAGGCTGCCCTGTGTTTCAGGGCATCCATTCATCCATCCATTCATTCAACAGGCAATCACTGGGCATCTGCTTTGTGTTAGGAACCACATCAGATGCTGCAGCTACAACTGTGAGCAAGGGTGACATGATCTCTGCCTTCGTGAGAATTCTATTCCAAGAGGCGAGGAACTTACTTTTTTTTTCTTTCTTTTTAAACATATTATTTTGTGTTGGAGTGGAAACAGTATCAGACTTTATTTTGGGGGGCTCCAAAATCACTGCAGATGGTAACTGCAGCTATGAAATTAAAAGAGGCTTACTCCTTGGAAGGAAAGTTATGACCAACCTAGACAGCATATTGAAAAGCAGAGACATTACTTTGCCAACAAAGGTCCGTCTAGTCAAGGCTATGGTTTTTCCAGTGGTCATGTATGGATGTGACAGTTGGACTGTGAAGAAGGTTGAGCGCCGAAGAATTGATGCTTTTGAACTGTGGTGTTGGAGAAGACTCTTGAGAGTCCCTTGGACTGCAAGGAGATCCAACCAGTCCATTCTAAAGGAGATCAGCCCTGGGATTTCTTTGGAAGGAATGATGCTAAAACTGAAACTCCAGTACTTTGGCCACCTCATGCAAAGAGTTGACTCACTGGAAAAGACTCTGATGCTGGGAGGGATTGAGGGCAGGAGGAAAAGGGGACGACAGAGGATGAGATGGCTGGATGGCTCAATGGACGTGAGTCTGAGTGAACTCTGGGAGTTGGTGATGGACAGGGAGGCCTGGCGTGCTGTGATTCGTGGGATTGCAGACACGACTGAGTGACTGAACTGAACTGAACTGATAGCCAGTTAACAGTGCGGCAATAGTTTCAGGTGAACAAGCGAAAGGACTCAGCTATACACCCACATGTATCCGCTCTTCCTCGACACCCCCTCCCACCCAGGCTGCCACGTAATACAGAGCAGAGTTCCATGTGCTATACAAGTAGGTCCTTGTTGGTTGTCCATTTTGAATTCAGCAGTGTGTACATGCCCATCCCAAACTCCCTAACTATCCCTTCCCGGGGGGCAACCATAAGTTTGTTCTCTAAGTCTGTAAGTAGGAGAGGAGCTTAATTACTTGTTGATAACAAAATGCACAATAATGGGGATAATAGAGGGGCTTAAGACTTCACTGGATGCAGAAGAATCTACTCATCTGAAAAGTTATCATCAACAGTAAGTTGATCTCTTCCATACAATATAAAAATAGCTCATTTTCTTTCTTTCTTTCTTTTTTTTTTTTTTTGCCATTTAAGTAATGAAAACAAATACTTCATTTTGCCTGCCATTATCAAAGAGCATTCTGGTCTGGCTGAGTGTTTTTTCTAGAAAGCTGGAAAGTATCACCCTGTGGTAACATTTTATTTAAAATTTCATAAAACTACCAGTGAACCAGTGAAGTTGCTCACTCGTGTCCGACTCTTTTGCGATTCCATGGACTGTAGCCTACCAAGCTCCTCCATCCATGGGATTTTCCAGGCAACAGTACTGGAGTGGGCTGCCTTTTCCTTCTCCAGGGGATCTTCCAGATCTGGGGATCGTACGCAGGTCTCCTGCACTGCAGCTGGACCCTTGCCGTCCGAGCCACCAGGGAAGCCTAAAAAACTACAATCCTTCTAAAATGCAACAAGTTGTTCACACTTCTGTATCAGCACACTGCACAGGCAACTGGAATTTACTCTCCTTTTGATGATGACACTGGGAATGTCTGTACCACCTAGTCACTCTAAATCCTGCCCAAGAGGACCAGACCTCTGGCCTGCTGTCTGCAGACCTGCCCACCGCCTCTCCGGTGACCTGGGAGGACATCAGTGTTGGGCCGCATCACACAGCCGAGGGCAGTGCCGCGGTCTGTCTCCCGTACGGCCCACTCACTCCAGGGGCGTAAGTCCCTGCTACCTGCCTCCACCACCACTCCTCACTTCTCACCTGCTTTCTTCAGCTTTTATTCTCCTTGTATTTTCTAAGCTAGATCAAAAGTGAAAATTTCCAAGGGAACCCAAACAGCAGGCACAGTATTCAAATTTAAAGCAAAAAGACCCTTTGCCTACAACAGAATTCAAATACATGGGATTTGTGAAAAGTCTTTTCGGGGTGTGTGTGTGTCAGGGGAGGGTGCTGAGGGATACTGTGCCTTCTTGCCTTCGCATCAGAATCACAGCTATCCCAAAGCAGAAAAGTGCAAGAAAACAAAGAAAGAAACGCCCCCTGCCTGGTACTGAGAACTATGTCAATTCATATTACTACAGCATTTTTCCCTCGGAGGAGCTTCGTACTACTATCTTGCTTATTTTCCCCAAATGTGTGAGATACAGGGGAAAAAAAACACACAAGTACAGCTATTAATACTTTGAGAGGGAGGTTGTGATGATCAAGATTATGAGTTGTCCGAAGTCTCAGGAAGAGACCTGAGGGTCTTCCTGCCTCGAGGTCCTCATTTTCATCCCAAAAAACAATGCTTCCCAAGGTTTCCAGAGATGAGCTGCCCACAAGACACCTGATTTTCCGCTCAGATATAGAGACACTGAAGTTTAAAAAAAAAAGCAAGTTCCTCAAAACTAAGATCAGTACATTTTTCTAACAGATGTTTTCAATCATGAAAACCACCGTTATTTCACACAAAGATTTATGGATAGTACCTAAAACTTATAGGAAAATACTCATTTTTCTACACCATCAGATGGACTTGTCACTTTGAAACTATTGAGATAAATGCAAAAACTCTCAAAGTACTTGTCATACAGTGGCGGGGGCGGGGGGGGGGGGCGGAGCGGGGAGCAACAGGACGCTATGACAGCATGTAAAACTGCACACTTTCACAAGACTCTGCATTAGAAAGTTACAAATATCAACTACCCGCCCACTCTATCTGGCTGTCCTCTCAGGCTACGGCACTAGACCGGATTGTTTTCAGATGAATTTCACTATGGGGACCCACCTCTATTGGCTATTCAACTAGAGGGACTCGGGTGCCTTTTCTTTCTCCTCATTAGTGTCTGCGGAATCTCCCAGGACGCTTGTTATATGATATAAGTGTTCACAATGGTCTCGTTGCTTTAAGCCAAATTTGTGCCACTTCCCAACCTCAATGAGTAAAATACTACCACCTTCTACAGCACAGGAGTTGGAAATAGCATTCCGGGCAGTCAGCAGCACATCAGGAAGAGAAACAACAACGGTAAAATAAAAGCACGCGTCTGTGTCCTTCTTGAGGTCACTGCTGCCTCCTCCTGCAAATCTAATCACTGCCATCCCCCTCCTTCACTTTTTCTGCACCAGATGTCAAATAGAGCTGGACATCCCACTCCAGTACCCTTGCCTGGGAAATCCCGTGGGCAGAGGAGCCTGGCACACTACACTAAGCGTCGGGCACGACTTCGCGATTAAACAACAACCAGCACGCGTAACGTTTAAAGAGCCCAGGTGAGCATGAGACGGCCAGGACGGCCGAGATGCGTCTTGAGGGACAGACAGCTCAGTGCTGGCGGGAGTCAGCAGAATTCCTCTGACAACATCTCCATCAGGTGAGAGGCTTATAAATTAAAGCCGCTCCGGGGCAATTTGAACTCTGTTACCAGTTTGGCCTCTCCTTCCACACTGCCCCTTCTGTTTGCAGCTCCCAGGTAAGGGTGAGCTCAAGGTGTAGCCATTCCCATTCCTGCCGTGCACACCTCCTTCTAACTTTCCCCTTACTCCCAGTCTGTTAGCCTGACACTGAGAAGAGAGAAGCAAAGCCGTGCAGGTAGGGCGTCGTTATTTACTCTATGGGGAAAGCCAGGCCTCAGTTCTCTGCGATAACTGGGGCTGAGAAGTTACCTTCCCTTTAACGCTCTGATTGGAGTTTCTTCCTTGTCAACTTCCTCTGCTGTTTATTCAACCAGGGGATACAATTTCAATTTAACTCCCTACAGCTACTTCTGTATGTCTTTTAAGTCAGGTCCCCAACCTCCAGGATCTAGTGCCTGACGACCTGAGGTGGAGCTGATGTGATAATAACAGAAATAAAGTGCATTGTAAATGTGATGAGCCTGAACCACCCTGAAACCATCCCCTCCTTCCGGGTCTGTAGAAAAACTGTCTTCCGCAAAACTGGGCCCATGGTGCCG
Organism: Madoqua kirkii; assembly: GCA_006408675.1. Lineage (NCBI taxonomy): Eukaryota > Metazoa > Chordata > Mammalia > Artiodactyla > Bovidae > Madoqua > Madoqua kirkii. Next base: position 43,537 of record SJYC01096419.1, on the reverse strand, counting down.
AAAAGGTTGGGGACCGCTGCTCTACGTGGTACTGCTACCAATTCAGTACTGAACCAGACAAAACAAAATATAGAAAGAAGAAGCTGGATCTCTTGCCTCCAAGAAGAGTCAGCCAGTGGTACCCATGTTCATCAGGAAGACGTCAAGAATCTGGGACACTCATTCACTTGGATCCAACAGTCCCAAGGAAAGGTCCTTTGGATGGCCAACTGTGAAAGTTAGGCAAGATATTCTCTCTTACTATTCATCATGTAAAACGATACTTAGTCTACCTAATCAGAAAGTATTTTAAGGAAAAAAAAAAAGGGTCACGCTATACGAAGCCTGAAATGTTTATGGACTATTTACATTTTTGTTAATGTAATTAAGAGGATGTCCAAATGATTCCATCAATTCTCAATTATTCCTACTAATGGAGTGGATCAATACAGTTGGAGGGCCTGAAATAGCAGCCCACGTAGTTTAATGATGGCTCATAAATCCCCTCTCTTTATTATTGGTATATGGGTGCATTGAAAATTCTTCACATTTAATAGAATTCATCAATTCACAGTGCTTGGGATTCTTAGAGGGTCATTCTGTTCAACCTTCTTTTGCACACAAGGGATATTTGGCTTAAAATGTGGAAGGGACCACCACTGTAAATGGAAGGTGGAGGGGAGGGCGCCTCAGTGTAACCATGGCAATTGACATCGTTAAGTAGAGCCCTGTGGCCTATATTTTAAAAGAAGTCTTAAAAACAACTAGTTGCTTCAGTTAGCGTCTTCTACCTCCAGCCCCATCCTTAGTAGACTTCCCAAAATACTAGTAACAAATACCACCTACTGAGAACCTCCTTAGTACAAGTTTCAGATGGATTAAATACTCTAGCATACATAGGACTTAATGTCCTTCCAGCGTGCCATGGCTATGGATTGACATCTTCCTCAAGGAAATAAGCAATTAGCAATTCTGATTTTAAAAATGAATCATTGAAATTTTTGCTAGCCTGGAAGCAGCAAAAGGCTTCTGTAGATCAATTATGCAAGAGGGGTAACATAGCAACTTACTTAAAAATAAAATGTGAGCGCAGGCTGGAAATAGAGTTACATGCATCCGCATGGAGACTAAAGACTCAGAGCATCTGTATCCTCAACACGTGAGGATGTTTCCTGTTCCAGAAGAATTCTGAAGGAGACTCCAGACTTCCCACAACCTTCCCTGGCAGCACATGTTCCTGTTTGCCTCCCTCACCACCATCAGGAATGAAACACCAATTTCAAAACTGCCTGCATCCATGAGTGGCTAAGTCGCTTTAGCCATGTCTGACTCTTTGTGACCTCATAGGCTGTAGCCCACCAGGCTCCTCTGTCCATGGGATTCTCCAGGAAAGAATACTGGAGTGGGCCGCCAAGCATTCCTCTAGGGGATCTTCCTGACCCAGGGATCAAATCCAGGTCTCATGTTTCCTGTGCTGGCAGGCATGTTGTTTACCACTAGCACCACCTGAGAAGTCTCTAAAACCTGCCTACTGCAATTTAATGGGGCTTCCCTGGGGGCTCAGATGGTAAAGAATCTGCCTGCAATGCAGGAGACCCAGGTTTCATCCCTGGATTGGGAAGAGCCCCTGGAGAAGGAAACAGCAACCGACTCTAATCTTGACTGGAAAATCCCATGAACAGAGGAGCCTGGTGGGCTACAGTCCATGGGGTCACAAGAGTTGGACAGGACTTAGTGACTAAACAACTGCCATTTAATAGGTGCAGTGTTTTTTTCTAAATTTGCCAAAATGAGGTGGCTGACAGCATAAACAAGGGGATACGGTGCCTCTCACGTGTCAGTATCAAGAGGAAAAGGTGCCTCAACCTACCTCTCTCCAATCCCAGCCAATGCCCCAAAACATCAATGAAAACATTTTTAAACGTACAAAAAGTGAACACAAGAAAGTTAGAGAAATCCTTGAGAGGTCTGTGAACGAGAACACTGCTGGAACAGAAGGTCTTATATTCCACAAGGAAACATCCTCATAAACCCAGCTGAGAAATGAGCCCACTTGTAACCACACAACCGGGGCGCCGGGATAATTACAATAGAAACACTTTATTTCAAATCATGAAAAGAGTTACACTTGATCTTCTTGTTAGCAGGGGCTGTGCAGACAGCAACATTAACTGTGAAATGTAAGGGCAGATAACAGCTGATTTGAAAGGGGATTGTGTAAATCTAGTTAAGGAGCAACTTTAGAAGATTATTTTCAATTACTGAGATAGCATCATGGTTCTCAGGAAAAAAAAAATGGAAAGGTTTGTTCTTTACACCACATACAGTGTACTGAATCTAACAAAACCACCTGCTTTCAGGCAATAATATCAGCCAGCAGCTAAAACGCCTTGCTTCCACCTTACCCTCCCCTTCTTCAAGTCATTTTCAATTATTGCTAGCACTCACTCAGCTCTGTGAAAAAAAGTCATTTCAGCAGGAGAAACAGCTTTAAAAAAAAAATCCCCTTCAGAATAATTACTAAAAGCTTTTAGATTCCCAAGTGCCAAATATACCTAGCCTGGGAGACCTCTAAACTAGGGCCGAGGTCAGGCAGGTAAAGAAAAGGGTCCCTGCTTCGTTGATGGTGTGGCAGTTGCTTCACCTTTCAGAACATTTAACCCAAACGTCTGGGCCTTGGCCGTCAGTCACCCCAGCTCAGACACAGGAACGCATGCAGATTCATACGTTGCCCAAAATGCAAGCTACCTCGCTAGCTACATGAGATAACCTTGTCAAGTGAAATCCCCATTTGTCATTCGCTTTAACATGGCTTGTAAGAGCTTCCCTGGTGGCTCAGTGGCAGAGAGTCCGCCTGCAGTGCAAGAGACCTGGGTTCAAACCCTACGTTGGGAAGATCCCCTGGAGAGGGAAATGGCAACCCACTCCAGTATTCCTGCCTGGAGAGTCCCGTAGACAGAGGAGCCTGGTGGCTACAGTCCATGGGGTTGCAAAGAGTCAGACACGACTGAGTGACTGACACTTTCACCAAATTTGTGTCTTCACCTTTAAAACTGGGACAATAATAATTACTGAGTTCATTCAGAAGTCACGATGATCAAAAGATGAGATGGCACTTTGCACACTGTTAGATGCTATATAAATGCAAGTAATGATTAATATCTCAGTGTACAAATATCATATGATATCTCCACATGCAGCAAAAATATTATTATTCCCCATAGGCACCACAGGCCTATTCTTGATTTCCATATTCTTTTCTCAGAAGTGAAAATCGCTCATTCATGTCAGACTTTTTGCAACCCTATGGACTTATATATATATATACAGCCCATGGAATTCTCCAGGCCAGAACACTGGAGTGGGTAGCCTTTCTCTTCTCCAGGAGATCTTCCCAACCCAGGGATTGAACCCAGGTCTCCCGCATAACAGGCAGATTCTTTACCAGCTGAGCCACCAGGGAAGCCCAAGAATACTGGAGTGGGTAGCCTATCCCTTCTTCAATGGATCTTCCGAACCCAGGAACCAAACTGGGGTCTCCTGCATTGCTGGCAGATTCTTTACCAACTGAGCTATCAGGGAAGCCTAATCAGAAGCAGAAGAGCACACTTCACTGTCTTAAACTAAATATTTAAAAGTCAGAGAATAATTAAAGTCACTTTACATGCGCTTCTCCTCCCATTTTTGCTGGCAGATTCTTTACCAACTGAGCTATCAGGGAAGCCTAATCAGAAGCAGAAGAGCACACTTCACTGTCTTAAACTAAATATTTAAAAGTCAGAGAATAATTAAAGTCACTTTACATGCGCTTCTCTTCCCATTTAAGGGCTTCCCCGGTGGCTCAGATGGTAAAGAATCCACTTGCCAATGCAGGAGACCCGGGTTTGATCCCTGAGTCAGGAAGATCCCCTGGAGGAGGACATGGCAACCCACTCCAGTATTCCAGCCTGGAGAATCACCATGGACAGAGGAGCCTGGGGGCTTCAGGCCATAGCCTTGCAAAGAGTTGGACACGACTGTCGCTGAACAGCAACAACTCTTCCCTTCAATTAGCCACAATTTTCTGTGCAGACGTGTGACTACAGATGCCACTAAATCCTGCAGATTCTGCCGCCAGGCTGTCACCTCAAAAGCAAAACAGCACCTCTCTAGAAGCACAGCTCCACAACATCCTGGAGGACTGGGGTGGCTCTGTGAAAAGGCAAAGCAAACCGGGAGATGAGGTCACTCTTCAGCTCGTGGGAACTGAGGACTGTGTGCTCAAGGCTTCTCTTCAAATACCTCTGCTCTCCCTAACCAAAATGCTCCCTTGTCACAGAAACAGAAAGAATTCTCTCAGTCGATCAAGACCACCACTGCACAGTAGGAAATCCTAAAGCAGTTCCCTGAGCTTGCGGAAGCACAGCACCCTAGCCTCATCCAAGCCACAACCACACCCTCTCAGGCCCCAGGACAACAGGGCACTGTCATCGAAACATCCAGTGGCAGAAGGACGGGCTTGATACACTGACGCCGCAAAGCCCGTATGCTCCCAACTGTCCCATTATCGATTTGTCATTATTTTAAGGTGACCAAAAAAAAACCCTCTAAAATGATGTTCACAGTCCACTGCTCCCTTCCTACAGAAGAACTGAACAGGGACTTCGCTGGGGACCCAGAGGTTGAGACGTCACCTTCCAATGCAGGGGCTGTGGGGCTGATCCCTGGTCCAGGGGAACCGGGGTCCTGCATGCCTCCAGGCCAAAAAGCCAGAAGAGAAACAACGGGGACAATACTGCCTCAAATTCAGTCAAGACTTTAGAAACGGTCCACATCAGGGCCTCCCTGGTGGTCCAGCAGTTAAGAATCCACCCTGCAATGCAGGGAACACCAGCTGGATCCCTGGTCTGGGAAGCTCCCTCATGCCCGAGGCAACTAAGCTCCTGTGTTACAACTGCTGAAGTCTGCACAGGATCCTGTCCTCGGCAGCAAGGGAAGCCGCTGCGGTGAGAAGCCCACACCACATCTAGAGAAAGCCCGCATGTAGCAAAGAGCGCCCAGTGTGGCCAAAAATAAACCAATAATAAATAGGTACACAATTTTTAAAAAATGGGCCACATCAAAAGAAGAAGAATGAGACATAGTTTCTAAACATGCAGATATATATTCAAGGCCAAGCTACGACTAGTCAAAATCCTGCAAAAGAGCTAAAAAAACAAATCTCATCATTGGCTGGGAGGCTGGGAACGTTAGAGTCCTCACTAAAGGGATGAAAAGCCTGTCCCAGCTGCAAGTGATCATAAGCGACTTGATCATCAGCTGCCCGCTACAGCTGTATCCACCGCTCAGCTCACCCAAAGAGATTCATGCTCTCGTGGTGCCAAAATAAATGTCTCTCGTCAAAAAAAAAAAAAAAAAAAAAAATCGCCCATTTGAAAATAACTCTCTAATCTGCATCCTTTCAATAGAACTGAAGTGCACTTCACCAACACAGAGGACGGGCATCTTGAATTAGCAGAGAACTATTTTTAACACATGAAGGATAAGATATGAAATTAGTTTCACGGGGAATGAGAACCTCGGAGATTATTTACTTTGCCTTAATTACTTTGACTCACCATTAATTTAGCTTTCCTAGGGTACTCAATATTTCACGCTAAGATTTGGAGACCAGAGAGACGGGAGCACAAGTCTGGAGCTCCGGGGTCGGGGGTAGCATCTTCTCCGCCGAGGCGCAGACGGTCGAAGCACAGTTCGGTGTGTGCCGCCCGAGGACACGTTCAGGGGCCCGTTTCTGTTGTTTTTCCGCCCCCGGACCAGGAGCTGTGCCCTGAAGGATGCACAGAGCCAAACTTTATTCAGCTTCTGTTCAACTCCTCGGCCAATAACATCACTAGTGCTCATAGCTACTGAGGCGACTGCCAAATAGGGCAAGCCGCGACTGCCTGGAGCCTCGGGGAGGCGAGCTGGGGCTGCACGCTTCAAGAAGTTGTTAATGATCGGTGCAGCTGGGCGATGCTGTGATTCCCAGGAAAGGAGACACAGGAGCCAGCCTAGCAGACAGTTCACGACGGCTGCGTGAGAGCATCCGTGGGTCAGCAGGCGCTCAGCTCCAAGCAAAGCATTCACGATGCGCGGGGGCTGCTGTGTGCAGCTGGGCACAACTAAAGTCCCGCAACGCACCCCCGGGCGAGAATCGCCTGTCTGCCCGCAGACGCCAGGGACAAGGGCTGCGCCCGGCAGCGTACAGCAACGCACAGGTTCCCGGATGCAAGAGGGGACTTGCTGGGATCACTCGACCTGCTGGCGCTGCTTCCCCCATCCTCCTGCTCCACGTGGCCTGCAGCAGTGGGGGGCTTGGGAGAGGGGATGCAGTGGGCAGAGACCCTGAGACCCGCGATCTTTCTGAGGCACGATCGAAAGGCCTCTCCCTTACTCTCAAGGTCAGAAGAACTGACCCTGTGTTACATAATCCCATTCCTGAGAGGTCAAGCCATTCTTTTTCTCCATGAGGCACGCTGCACCCTGACATTCTCTTTTCCCCTATAAAGGTATTTTTCACTCTGACACAGTTGTGCTTTATTTGGAAGCTGCCCTTTTGCTTCTTTCTCTTGATGAGGATATTGTTTGACTCCACCGAGCTGTAGCCTTCGAGCGTGCTGAACCCACATCAACGACGGAGCAGCGAGGTTCACACGTCTCCAGAGCTCTGCAACTTCTCTATTGGTGATAAAATAGCTGTCATGGAAATATGCTTCCACGATAAACATTTCTAATTTAACAATTATAATTTATATTTCTGTAGCACATGCACAGCTTTGAAACATGCTCACAGATATTATGAAAGAGAAAGTGTGAAAGTGTTAGTCGCTCAACTGTGTCCTGATTCTTTGGAACCCAAGAGACTGTAGCCCACCAGGTTCCTCTGTCCATGGGATTCTCCAGGCAAGAATACTGGAGTGGGGTGCCACTGCCTTCCCTCCTGACCCAGGGATCGAACCCGGGGCTCCTGCACTACAGGCAGATTCTTTACCATCTGAGCCACCAGGGAAGCCCATGCTTCGCTTAGCTACTTTTTCTCCCCTGGCCCCTTTCCCCGAGGCTCCTGCTCATGAAACTGCCACCGTGCAGTCATGTCCCACAGGGAACTCTGTCCTTTTGTCACTGCCGATGCAACAACACTGTGGCTGCCACTGCAGCTTTCCCGGTCACACACCTCATTTGTGCCATTCGCACCTTCAGTCCCTTTTATCATTTACAACTCTCCGGTGATTCTCCTCGCTGCCATATCTTAATACTAGACATTACATTCATTCCTTGGCATCATCAGAGACAACAAAGCACAACGCCATTAATCATTTCTACTGGGCAGAAAAGGAGCCTCAAACCACAGTGGGGTGGAGGACAGGGTTCAAACTCCCCACCTCTTCCTCCTACCAGCTATGACAGTGGACCAGTTGCTCAATCTTCTGGAGCTTAGCTTTCCTCTGGTTACTGACATAAGAAACGGCTGCCATGAGGATAAAACAGAACGGCATGTCAACTGTGCCTGCAAATACACAAGAGATGCCAACCGCAATCTTCCTGCTGGGTCCCCACTCACGCCACTGTCATTCACACGAGCAAAGGCGATCCCGCAAACAGCACCTGTGAGCCCTTGGGTCCCTGAAAGCCTCGCCACTCACTTCCTCCAAAGGATGACCAAGGCACACGAGATCCTACCATCCCAAAGATCACTGGTTTCCAAGCTTTTTTCTACAAAATTCAATTGCAAGACATTCCGATGTACTATGGTTGAAATGGTAGGGTACGTGCATGAATATCCATCCTCTCCTGGCATTTCCAACCCCATCTGGCCTATCTTCGTATCACCCTGAGACGGGAGTCGACAGCAACAGAGTGAATGCACAGCACGTGCTGATGGCAATTTGCAGGTGGCCACTCAGGGCACCCACAGAGCCATCCCTGAGCCGCCGCCCACCAAGCTGAGACTTGCAGCTGATAGAATCCGTCCTTTTTGCCTGCCTGGTGAAACATTTTACACCACAGAAGCTTTGATTAATCTTAAATTCTGTCACATCAAATTTGTCTTGCTCAGAGAAATTGTGACATCTGAAATTCTGCTGTAAATCTGAAGTCTCCACTTAATGATTCAAAAGCTTAAGAAAAAAAAAAAAAAAAGGCTCCCAACAGGAAGTTGAGGGATTTTCAACATGTAACTGGCAAAAGGGGGGTTTTAGAGCTTGGAAGGTGAGTGGCTTACGGCTGTTAGATGGAAAGTGGACGTACTTTTTGATCCAGCAACTCTTCTAGTAAGAATTTACCCCAGTGAGGTCACTGCGCAAGTGTAAAATGGTGTACATACAAGCATGCTTAGAGTGGCAATGATTTTTCAATAGAAAAATCAGAAACAACTTAAATGTCCATCAGTTAAGCCTGGAGTAGGGGCTTCCCAGGCGGCTCAGCAGTAAAAATCCGTCTGCCAAGCAGGTGATGTGGGCTCAGAGCCTGGGTCGGGAAGAGCCCTTGGAGAAGGAAATGGCAACCCACTCCAGTATTCTTGCCTGGAGAATCCCATGGACAGAGGAGCCTGGCAGGCTACAAAGGGTCACAAAAGAGTCAGACATGACTGAGTGACTAAACAACAACAAAGTCTGGAGTAAAGCCTAAGAGACAGCATTAGGTACCTCCTCAGCAAGCTGTTTCTGGTATTTTCCAGCAGAACTCTGGATGTGTATATGCACTGAGATTGGGTGGGATTAGCATGAACTTCTACCCAACTCTGAAGCGATTAGTGCATGCCACTTCCCTGGTAGCTGTACCTATGATGGTTCAAGCAGAAGGAAGCCACAATTTCTTTCTTTTTTTTTGATGATGATTTGTTTATTTGATGATTAAGAGCAGCTATCTTTCACTGGACAGTGAATGGGTCCCTACAACTTCAGCTGTTTTGCCACCATGAGGAGCAAGTAAAAAAGCAAGTTCTAAAGAAAGAAATCCTAAATCCTGATTAAATCATGCCTGAAGCCCCAGCCCACAGGATTTTTCAGTATGTTCTATTATTTAAGCTAGTTTGCCCTGGGATTTGCATTACTCACAATGAAAAGCATCCAATACAACTATTCAGTCATTAAAAAGATATATTTGTTGACATGGAAGGATGCCCAGCACACATCAGTAGAACAACATAGTAGATTACAGAATAACATACACAGCAAAATCCCTTTTATTTAGAATTTCATCTGTATATCATGTATGCATATATACATACATGTGCAGATACATACATATATATAGAGAGAGAGACAGAGACAGAGAGATATGCCTGGAAGAACTTTACTAAAATCAGCAATGGTTAGCTCCAGTATTTCTGAAAAATGTAACCTTTCTCTTTGTATTCTTCTAAAGTGTTTGCTCTCATATAACAACATGTATTTGGGCAGGGCACAGAAAAATCAAGCTTTAAGAAAAGTTATTTACTGATTCTGTGTACCTTGAGTGTAAAATAAGTGGACAGTTTTGCCTCCTATCCCTCACAAAACCGAAGTGTTTCAAGATAAAAAAAAAAAAAAAGATGCTAGCCAGACACTCAAAATATTATTTCTTTATAAAATTCCATGATGAAGCAGTGAAACCACTTTAAGATCTGAGTTTGTACCTTGCTGAAAAAGAAACACAGCCCAAGGTGCCTAAGAGTCTTTCTAGGAGAGTGGAGATAATATTGATCAAAATGAAACATCCTCCTAAAGAAGCTGAGCACCTCCTTTTCCCAAAAGGGAAAGGGGAGTGGGGGAGGGCGGGAGGGGCAGAGAGAGGGTAACACACAGCTGCTTCCAGAAAGAGGGTAACACACAGGCGCCAGTGAGCAAGAAAAGGGCACAGGGCCGGCTGCTGCGGGATGCTGACATGCTGGGGTGCAGAGAGCTTAACCCCTTGGCTGCTGATGGACAGCCGCACCCTTTTCTCATGGGGCCAGTCCCCCAGCAAACCTAACCCCACTCCCCAGCAGTAGGGACTGTGACGGTCCCTTCAAGCTCTCCAAAGGTAATCACTTCAAGCAGACTAGAAAGCTAGATGCTCTCCATGAGCTATTTCGGTTCTAAAGGTATAATTCAACCAAACGTATTATCTAAACTGTTGGGAGGAAGAGGATTATTTGAAAGATCCAAACACCATTAGGACAGAATCATCTGAATTGCCTAGACTTGGCAGGAAATTCTGTCTGTAAGAGGAAGCACTGTATTAGAAAAACGTACCAAAGGCAAGTGGAGAACAGAGTCAAAGACAAAAATCTCCATTTGTTGCTGATCTTTATTACAGCTTGTAGGATTTTCTGACTATGAAGTCTCAAAAACTCTGGCTCTAAAGTCAGTTAATTTGAGGAAATATCTCTTTATAGTTGTAAGAATCTTGTAGCTAGACGGTAACTCCAAAAATACCAGGATGGTTTTCTTTACAAGTTAATCTCCTGCAGTTATTGGCTTTTTTTTTTTTTTTAACAATAAATTGGGCTTCCAGGTGGCTCAGTGGTAAAGAATCTGCCTGCCAAGCAGGAGATGCTGGTTTGATCCCAAGGTTAGGAAGATCCTCTGGAGAAGGGAATGGCAACTCACTCCAGTATTCTCGACAGGAGAATCTCATAGACAAAAGAGCCTGGCAGGCTACAGTCCATGGGGTCACAAAAGAGTCAAACAGGATTTAGTTACTAAACAACACAGTAAATTACTACACAGTACCTACACTGTATTTCATGATAATGCCATTGTTCACAAGTCAGTAACCATTAATTCTGATACTCTTCAAGGGAAAAGAATAAAAAACAACACCACCCATAAAATTGTCTACGTTACACACCCCGATCTGCCTTTGGGATCAAGTCAAAGATATATCTCACAAAAGCCTCTCTCCAACTCAAAGTCACAAGCATGCGCCAGGCATTCGTGTATCTATCCTGTGTCTCGTCCTGACTCATCCCTCTTGGATGGACTGCTGGCGACCTTCAGCCTGAAAGGGCATCGGAATGAGAAGACAGTTAAGTGGTTCTCAAACCGCAGTTCCTGGAAGAATCCCTTTAGGGAACCCACCTCATTCCTTCTGCTTCAGTATCTTGGGGTGGGCTTACGAAGCTGTACCTCCAACAAGCATCCTCCACACGTCTCAAGGGGGTATGGGTCACCCTTGCGAAACAGTGACGTAGGCTATTACAAGGTGACCGAGCCACTTACAGATCATCGCACTGGCGGTCCGATGCTCGCGTGGCTCACCCCACCCTTCTCCCCTCTGGCCGCCCCCTGGTCCAGGAAGCCACTGCCACCACCTCTTCCTGGAGTCGACCCTAACTTCCCTGTTGCCCGTCTTGCTTCCACTCTTGCCCTCTCTAATGCCATCTCCTAAAGCTTGCCAGAAAGATGTTACACAATAAAATTGCACCACGTGACTCCCTAAAACCACGTGACTGCTGTGTGGGTGAGGGGTTTCCATTCCGGGTGATGAAAATGTTTTAGGATAGACACGGGTGGCAACTGCATAACGCCGTGAACATACAAAATGCCGATTTATTCACTTTAAAATGGTTCAGCTTATGTTGCATAAATTTCACCCCAATTAAAAAAAAGGAAAAAGCAAAAACCTTTTCAGTGATGCCCCAGGGTATTTGGGCTAAAATCCAAAGTCCTCAGCTTGGCCTGGCAGGTCCTGCACCACCAGACCCCAGCCTACCCTCAGCAGCCTCAGGCCAGCCACAGTCACCCTCACTGTACTCTGGAGCCACACTGCCTCTTCCAGGGAACCCCTGCTCACACATGGGTCCCTCCCCACCTCTGCGCCCCTGCACAACCCCAACCAATCTCCAGGTCTTGAATGACTCTCTCCCACAGGCCTTCCCTAACCACCCTCATGGTATCTTTTCAGAGAAGCCTGGTCTTTTCCAAGAACTTCTCATAAGCTTCAGTTTCATCATGCTTTTTGTTTTACTTGATAGTCTTTCCAGTAAACTATGGACTGCCCGGAGGAGAGGACCGGGACTTTTTGTCCACTCCTGTGTTCCCAGCACCCAGTGGGAACCTGGCAACCATAAAATCATTTGGCACAAAGGTTGTGTCGCATGTCTTCCTCCAAAACAATTAACTCTCTGCTACAAACAGAGTAGAGAGCTGGGTCACGATACGACAGGAGATTTAAAATATACATGTCAACATTATTAATAACTAGATGAGAAATGTCACAAACTTACTGAGGGTCAACTCAGCACAGTACCAAGCACACCCACCTGGCACAGAAAGCAAGCTCTCCGCCTTCTGCAGCATCTGCTTTGTGTGTCTGGGCAGAGTCGAGTCCCTGATGCTCAAGAAAACTCCACCTCCAGACTCTCTCCTCATGCCACTGCCCATCGCTGAGGAATATGGGAAGACACAGAGACTGTATCTCTGCAGACAGATACGCCTGAACCAGGTGCAAGACCAAGCTTCGGAAGGGTGTCAGGAGAACCCATGGGTACCAATTTCTTAAAGGAAAATGTGGAGAGCCTGACCTGGGAAGAGAGGAAACTGAACTCAGTCTGTTCTGAGGGATATTTCTTTGCAAGGGAAATAGAGGAGAAACTCACATAAGAGCTGGCATAATTGGTGTTTTGTTACTAAACAAATTGTTCTTTGGTGATTATAGGTGTACAACTGACTTATTCTTTTCAATCTTGCATTTGTATTAACTAGAACCCTAATTTGTAAGTGTGTCTTAATTAACTTCCTTCAAAGCTTCTGCCCATTGAAAACAAGCTTATTTCTTTTCCATTGTCGGCTCACTCAGAGCTTCTAATCCACAGTCCTCGGGCCCAGCTCTTGCCACTTGAGTTCACCTGGAGAGCAGAGACTAGCAAGTGACCCAGCTCCAAGGAGACCCATCTGTACAAAACTCTGCATAAGCCCTATTCCCTCCACAAGGACAGGAGAACCTCAGGACTGGGCACATCTACTACCCATGTCATCAGCTACTTCTCAATACTTAAACTCTCCTTTAGCCAAAGCTCTTGACTTCCCTAAGCCCCAGTCCTTAGACCTGGTGGTGACTTGCATGACTGGGAATTAGGGTATCTCCCTGTATGTGGAGGGCTTCCCACGTGGCTCAGTAGTAAAGAATCCACCTGCTAACACAAGAGATGCAGGAGAGGCAGTCCGATCCTCGGGTTGGGAAGATCCCTTGGAGAAGAGAATGGCAACTCACGCCAGTCAGGTCTTGCCTGGAGAATCCCATGGACAGAGGAGCCTGAGGGCTACAGTCCACGGGGTCGCCAAGAGTCAGAGAGCTGGGCACAGACAAAACTGAGCACTTGCGTGCTGCAAGGCCAGTAGGTTCTGCTCCTGGCACCTGAGGATGGGGCACCTACACTGCACTGTGTGTGCAAGCTCTTGGACCTCTTGGTCGGAGACGATGCGAAGGCTTTCTCCTCGCTCCAATTCCCAGCTCTCTGGGCTCAACTGGGGACCCCCTGGAGAAGGGACAGAGCTGCCCCTGTGGCCAACTACGGGTCCCTTATGGAAGCAACCAACAAGACTTGCCCTGCAGCAGGGCACAGCACGAGACGACCGTGCCAGCTGGCCGCCACCGTGGCTTCCTCTGACGCGGCTCCTCAGCTCGCTGGAAGATGCCACCCGAGTCCTACCTCCTTTTTCCCAAAGCATCCTTATTAATGTTCTTACCAATGGTTCATTACAAAAACCACATACACTTCTATAGGAGAGAATGGGGTGAGGAGCCTGGTAACACATTTTGAAAGCATCTCAGTACGGGAAAGTGAAGTGCCTGCAAACTGAGGGTTGTTGTTTAGTCGCTAAGTCATGTCCAACTCTTTTGTGACTCCATGGACTGTAGCCCACCAGGCTCCTCTGTCCATGGGATTCTCCAGGCAAGAATACTGGGGTGGGTTGCCATTTCCTTCTCCAGGGGATCTTCCTGACCCAGGGATAGAACCTGAGTCTCCTGCACTGCAGTCAGATTCTTTACCACTGAGTCACCGGAGAAGTCCAGCAGACGTACAACTGTAAACCAAAGCACATTCAGGAGTGAGTCATGAGACCAACACTCCAGTACAGGCTATAAAGATATTACACACAGGAGATGAAGCCAGCCAGAAAAACCACTTGCAGAAAATAGGCAGGGATGGTTAGACAAAGAGAAGCTCAAGGACACATTACAAGGACATCAGGGGAGGTTGCCAAAATGCAGAACATATTTGACAAAGAGAAATTAGCGCTTCGGAAACCAGAACCTAGGAGAAGATGAATAGTCACTAAAAGGAAGGAGACTCCTAGTGGGAGGCGGTGACATTAAAAATGCAGGTACTTTCTGCCAGGACTGGAGCTGGCCAGCATGTCACTAAGAGGAGAATCTCATCAGATGTTTATCGTTCCCACGCTTTGAGGACCTGGGGACTGTCTAACTAAGGAAACAGGAATCTCTACAAGTATATTTCACAGAGGAAATGTATAAGCCAGAATCGGTGGCTGGGGTGATGGGAGGAGCAGAGAGCCTACACCTGGATAGTTAGATAATCCAGAGATAAGCTCAAAGCAGGAAGCTGCCGCCTCCCCTGGGCTGACAGGGGACAACAGACAATAGGAGGAGGTAGGGCTGCAGGCGTCCAAGGTCACTTGTGAGCAGCTGGAACCACAGAAGGTCCGTCAGGCATGAGTGGTGCTACCAGGGAGGGACTCCCACTGCCAGGGATGCCCCAGGAAGCTGGAGGAAAGAAAAAAAATAATACCCTCCCTGGCTGGGCCCTTCTCCCTGCTGCCTGCTACGTGCCTCCCGAGGGCTGAGAACAGCGAAAGCCAGCAAACTCAGAAAGCTGGGAGAAAACCCTGCAGGGGTTAGCCCCCAGGACCCGGAGGGGAGGGGGGACCAGGAGGGGCCGCACGCTGTAACAGACAAGCTTCCCTCCCAACAGGCGCACTTTTAAGAGAGTCACTTACTGGGGCCTCCCTAGTGGCACGGGGTAGAGAATCCATCTGCCAGCGCAGGAGACACAGGTTCGAACTCTGCAACCACTGGAGACACGGGTTCGAACTCTGTAACCACTGAAGCCTGCACCTGTGGGCCAAAGGAGCCCCTGCAAAGAGAAGCCCAAGCACCGCAGCCAGAGAGCAGACCCGGCTCGCCGCATCCAGAGAAAAAGGCTGGCATGGCGACAATGACCGCGTGTGAGCCAAAAATAAATAAAAAATAAACGTATTTAAAAGAAAAAAGGTTTGCTTCCTGCCACATAATGGTCACACAGGAGTAAATTAAGTGGAAGTTGCGCCTGCAGAATGGCCTACTGACCTTCCTGCCACGTGCAGCGGGCCCTGACCTGGTCTGCGCAGTCCCTGAGTAGCAACGGGTGGGGAATTTATTCTATACTTTATAATTTATATAATACCCTTTCTTCAGTTACAATTACTCCAGGACTAGTCTTAACAAGTGCATTTCCCCCCCAAAATCCTAGAGGAAAAAAGGCTTTTTGAAAAAATATAGGTATCGAATAGGAGAATACACGAATATGGCTGAGTGCACACCCCCAAGTAAGTCCAAGTGAAACTGGGGGAAACTGATGAAGACTGGCCTGCAGCCATCCAGGCTGGTCATGATGCTGCCCTACAGATCTGAAAGATGTTACCAGGGGCAGGGAGTGGGGACAGGGTGGGAAATGTTCCCAGACACAGGCTCGAGACTTCCCCAGCTGTCTTTGGAAGTCTATTGGAAGGCCGCACTTCCAATAGAGAGAGCTTGCGTTCGATCTCTGGTTGGTGAACTAAGATCCTGCATGCTGTGCAGCCAAAAAAATTAACTGTACAACTTGAAAAGTTTCAAACAGATTTACGCATTTAAAAAAAAAGTATAGAGGTTCTGCGTTACTTCTTACAATTGCACAAGAATCTATAACGATCTCCAAATTAAAATTTTAATTAAAAAATATCATAAGTATGTGCATGCATGCTAATTCATTTCAGTCGTGTCTGACTCTTTTGAGATTCCAGGGACTGTAGCCTGCCGGGCTCTCTGTCCATGGAATGCTCCAGGCAAGAATACTGGAGTGGGTACATTCCTTTCTTCAGGGGATCTTCCCCAACCCAGGGATTGAACCTCATCTGTCTCCGGCTTGGCGGGCAGGTACTTTACCACTAGCGCCACCTGGGAAGCCTAGACATATCTGCAGCTCTTCTAAATTATTAAGCCTTCCTTTCCACTGTGTTTCCCCAGTGTCTCCAGTTTGAATACTCACAAGCACAGCATCTCTGCTCTCAGGACTCTGATCCACCTGTGCAGCGAGGCTCAGGAAGCTCTGAGCTGGCCCCGTCTGCAGCTCCCCCAAATTCTGTCTATTCTGTGTCATTGGCTCAGGGCTACTTTTGCAGAAATATGATGGTGTCACTGACTTCTGATTCTTCAGCCTTGGCCTTTCTGACTGCAGACGGAGCCGGGACATTAGTATTCATGCACAGGACAATTAGGAGGCCGCCTGATCTCAGTACAAATCAGCTAACAAGCCTTAACCTACTCCTTTCACAATGAAGGATTCATTTCAAAACTGCTCTCTTTCTGGGGTGCATGCTTTCCTTCCCGCACCCTCTGGTCTCCTGTGAGAGCTGGTGGCCTAAGAACCAGTGGGAGAAGCTGCGTTGGGAGAGCCTGGCACTTTGACAGATCAAGAGGCAAGAGCCAGCCCACCCCAGCCACCACTCATCCACTTAGCTAAAATACAGGCTCTGGGAGAAGCAGGGAAAACAATAGATAGACATGCATGCTAGGTCTTCCGGAAACTGACGCTGGATGAAAATCCCTTCCTAGCCACGAGTATGAGGGTGGGGGGAAAAATCACTATTCATCACAAAATGGACACGCACCATGGACATCTCTCCAACTCTCCTTCTCTACAACTCCACAAATCCTGCCTGTGAAATATAACTTTCTTCCTTTAATGATCTGGTGGTGAATTATTTATAAGCTTCAATTTATCTTTCTGTCTTCTTTTATTTATGCCCAGAATTGTACTACTTAACTCTAAGACAGCCTGACCAGGACGGCAGGCAAGGCAGAGGCAACCTGGCCCTTTAGGGGGTCACTGAGCCGGAGGGACAGAGCAGGTGGAGCTGTGGGGAGGGGGCCGAGGTCTCAGTCTAGGATGCGCTACGTGAGCCCACGTCTCAGGCCTCTGCATCATGCTGACTTTTCCAGCCAGCTTTCCATGCAAATCCATCTTGCATCCCGTCCCCTTCTCCAGGCCCCCAGCCACTATCTACACTATTTGTCTGGGCAGCACCACCTTGGAGCTGGTCTCCAATGGCCCCAACTCTATCAATCCCTCCCCCGACACCTGTTATCAAGAGTAACAATGCCATCATCGTAATTCTTCAGCAGCTCTCTATCACCTGAAGCCAAAGCTCCCAAATCTCCCTAATTCGTGAAACCTGTGTGGTAGTGATTCAGTCACTAAATCATGTCTGACTCTTACGACCCCATGGACTGTAGCCCGCAAGGCTCCTCTGTCCATGGGATTTCCCAGGCAAGAATACTGGGGTGGGTTGCCATTGCCTTCTCCAGGGGAATCTTCCCTCCTGGTTCAGGAATCAAACCCAAGTCTCCTGCACTGCAGGAGGCTTCTTTACCACTGAGCCAGTGGGGGCATTACTTTGAAAATAAATAAATCAAGCAGATTCTTCAGTGTCTTACTTTGGGTTTCTCCTGAAACAGACCTTGAAGCAGAGGTCTCTTAAATGCAAGTTATTCATCTGAGAGAGGATCCTGGGAAGGACTAGTTCCTGGGGAGGAAGGCAGCCAAGTAAGCCCAGATCCTGCAGGAGACGGCCACCATGGGCAGCACCGTCAGTCTCACTAGGGGGTCTTGGGACATCGTGCAGAACACGGTTCAGTCTCTGCACGGACTGGGTCAAGAGGCCAGGGCACTGCCTCCCTGCTCTCTTTCATCATCAGCAGAGGTCCACTTCTGGGGTCACTTAGCTTCACTGTCCCCATAGGTCAGAGAGAAAGCCCTCAGGTGGAGAACAGTAGATGCTTGTAGAAGAATTCTGCAGACGTGTACAGGAGCGGTGAGTGTCTGGGCGTATGAATGCGTCTACCTGACCTGGCCGTGTCCCTAAAGATTCTGATTCGGGAGGCTGGGGGGTGGGACGCAGGAATCAGCACTGTGGCAAGCCCTGAGTGGGACTCTTTGGCACAGCCAGACTGTGAAACACAGACCCATGTCAT
The DNA here is from genome assembly GCA_006408675.1 of Madoqua kirkii. Lineage (NCBI taxonomy): Eukaryota > Metazoa > Chordata > Mammalia > Artiodactyla > Bovidae > Madoqua > Madoqua kirkii. The sequence continues at coordinate 25,339 of SJYC01096419.1, read as the reverse complement.
GAAGTGCAAAACCTTCAGTGGCAGCTCCCAGCAGTCACCTGTAAACCACACTGAACTTGTGCCCTTTCCACAAGTCTTCCCGTTAGGCAGCATACTCTTCTACAAGCAGGAAATGTGCTTTAAGAATGTCCATGATCCCCAGAGCCAAAAACCAGTCATACAGCAAGTGCTCAATAACTGTGTGTTGATGAAACCACCTTGAAAAGAAACAGTATGGGTCTAGGTACCTCGGTACCCTGGACAAAACTGTCTGCCAAAGCTCTCAAAATAGTAGTAAAATGAAAAAAAAAAAAAAACTTATTGAGCACCTAATCTATGCAAGACACTCAGGAGCTCCTCCTGAGATACTCCATAACTGCTGATCCGCGTGCGCCTTAGCAGAGACTTGCTGCTATAACACAAAACGGTGAATTAATCCCTACAAGGGAGACAAAAGACCGAGGTCGTCGTGGGAAGGTGAAGGGTGCTTTCCGAGGAAACGGAAGCCTTTCGGGCTTGACCCTACCTGGTGATTCTGCCGGGGTTGTCCCCAGAAACACAGTCGCCCTCCACCAACTTCACAGAGATGGAGCGGGATGAAGAGGAAAGTCGTATTTCAGCAGCAGGTGCTGATGTCTCAGGATGAAGGTTTCTTCCAATGACCAGAAATTCGGTACCTGGGGCCTCAGTGGGAACTCCGGGCTCCACCCTCAGAGGTACCACAGTTTCTGCGGTTTTCAAGGAGCTCTCTCGCAAAGGAGACCAAAGCGGAGGCCTGGACACTCGGAGGCACTAGAGACCTCACTGGTAGCTTTTCCCCTCCGGTCTGGGATGTTAAACCACAGCGCACTGGCCACGCTCCAGTCTGGATAAGTAGGCTGGGGCTAGCAGACTGCCCCCTCCAGCTCCAGCTAAATAAAGTATTCCTTCAGGCCAGCTGCCCTAACCTTTGTTATGCTGCTGTGGGCTATTAAAGAGCTCTTCTGTACTTAGGATGGCTGTATTTGTGAAAAATCACCACCTCTGGTATAACTTTCTACACCGACAAGAAGTGCGTTCCCAAATATCACTGGTTACGTCAGTCCTTTCGATATGCTTTTATACAGGGCTGGAAACAATTTAAAAAGTATTTCTTATCCATTTGCCCAGCTTTTGCTATTCATGAAGATACAGACCAAAATATTTGCAACATCACAAAAAAGAGGTGGCAGGGGCATACTTCATAAAACACACCGAGAGTCTGCTGCAAGCCAAGCGCTGCTGGGTACCGGGTGCTGTGGGAAGGGTCACAGGTTATGCGCTCAGCACAAATGTGACATTTTTCCAGGGGAATAATTCAATTTAATTCTTCCTCTTCTGCTGCATTTCTGAAAATCTGAATCCATCGACTTTGCTTAAAATCTATCAGACACAGGTAGCCCCATCAAATACTATTTCTGTCCACCCTTAAAATCAAAACCACCAAAAGAAGAATACATAAGACCTTAAATTCAGTGTGTATGTGGGTGTGTGTAGAGGTGTATGTGTGTCAGAGAATGAGAAAATATGCTTTATTAGCCAGCCTGTAGGGCAGCAAATGGGATGCTGCTTAGATAAATATTTATTTGTTTGCTTGTTTTTAGCAATCATCCTATTTGTGTGGGCGAGAGTTTACAGCTTATAATAGCAGAAGCTAACATAAGGAAGTGGAAAACATAAATATCTCTTGCTTAAAGATTCTCTTTACTGTATGAAAAAAATACAAATCAGGCCCTTTGGCATTCCATTGTTAGGATAAAAACAACAAAAAGGAAAAAAAAAGCCAACACATATGCATGCATACACACACATTATCTTGAACATGAAGACAGAAGAAGGAATTTAATTAAATTTCAAGATTCCAGTGGAATAAATTAAATGCATGAACTACAGAATATTTAGCATCATGTCACAGAAAGAGAGTTCTTATTTTTTTAATAATAACTTTAAATTTTATATTATTCCTAGAAGACCCAAAGAAAGTGCTTGTCCTGAACTACAGACTATGAAAAATAACTTTAAAAATCAGTGAAGTTCACTTGTTCAGTTCAGTTGCTCAGTCATGTCCGACTCTTTGCGACCCCATGAATCACAGCATGCCAGGCCTCCCTGTCCATCACCAACTCCCAGAGTTCACTCAGACTCACGTTTATTGAGTCTGTGATGCCGTCCAGCCATCTTATCCTCTGTCATCCCCTTCTCCTTCTGCCCCAATCCTTCCCAGCATCAGAGTCTTTTCCAATGAGTCAACTCTTCGCATGAGATGGTCAAAGTACTGGAGTTTCAGCTTTAGCATCCTTCCAAAGAAATCCCAGGGCTGATCTCCTTCAGAATGGACTGGTTGGATCTCCTTGAAATCTGCCAAATTATTCTGCTTGGAAATCCTTCTAGCTAGAACAAGTTAACAGCGGGCTTCTAACACTAGGTGAAACTTGCTGCAAATCAATTTATTTCCCCCGACAAATCCGCTAAAGTGCATGCTTTTCTGGTGAAAATGATTCTTCAGTGATACTTAATACTGTCACTACATTGCTTCTCCAACCAGTCCAATCCAAGTTTTTCTTCTAGTTAAGGTGTATTAAAGTTAAATGCCTACCTTTGTCATAAATAATAAACGACAGAAACAGATTCTTCAAAGTATTTATGGCAGAAGGAAACTCAAAATGTTTCGCCCATGCAATACAGTTCCTAAGCTTAAAAAGAAGGCTTAATAAAGCACCTGTGATTCAAGTTCACCATCCAATACTCCATTCATTAGCATCTCGGGGTTCAGAAACAATCTATGCCATTGTCATCTCTCGCAGATAGATGGCTCTCGTCCACAAGCAGGCTTCAGGTGACATCTTTGGCAAAACAGTTTTGAAAAGGACCAAAAGCAGGATTATACAGCAACATAGTCTGTCCTGTATACTTTTGATTTTTGTTCTGTTCTGGAGCAGAGCTGGTTAACAATGTTGTATTAGAGTCAGGAGTACAGCAAAGTAACTCAGCTATACATATACATGCATCTATTCTTTTTCAAGTCATTTGCCCATTTAGGTTATTACAGAATATCGAGCGGCATTCCCTGTGCTACACAGTAGGTCCTTGTTGGCTGTTTTAAATATACCATGTGTACCTGTCAATCCCAATCCCCAATCTTGCCTCTCACCAACGCATCCCCGGGGTAACCATAAACTCAGTTCTCTAAGTCTGTGTCTGTTTTATAAATAAAGTTCCTTTGTTTTTTATTTATTTATTTTTTGGGGAGCCCCGATCATTAGACCAACAATATGTCTTATCCTTTGCAGACAGAAGACCACAACGAGCGATTAATTAGCTGTAATGGTTAAACTCTTACAGGTATACTCGCTGACCAACACAATCCTCAATCTCATCCCCATTTTAAATTCATATAGAGAAAAGGAGAACATTAAACACTGTCCAAAGATGTAAGCAATTACCAAAGCAAGGGAAAGGGCATCCCCAGTTTGAGGAAAGAGGTGGGAGTCCCAGGACTTTCTGAGACTGAAGGCTGAACATGGTACACAAGGTATCTAAAGCCATAATGAATTTTGACTCCCAAATACTACAGTGTTTTTCTAATGATCTTTATCAGGGTAAAAATCGTGATTACACATTATGTGTAAATAAAGAACAAAGAAAAATGATGTGGGGGAGGAAATGGGGTGAGGGGTATTTTCAAGTGTGACCCAAAGGCAAGACCTTTGGGAGAGGGTTCGGTCACCAGGTTGGAGTCACAACACCTCCCTGGGCTTCAGTGTCCCTTGAAACTAAAGGCTTAGGGCAGAGCATCCGTCTCTAACTCCCTCCTAGCAGTAAAACCCAGTCACCTATTTAGGTATCAGAGAGAACTCAAGTTTTTGCAAAATCCTAAGAGCATCCGAGAGCGGCAGAAAACGTGCTTATGGTGTTTAATGGCTACAAAGGGGAGAATGAGGAGGGTCTAAACAGTCCTCCCAGCCTTGCATTTTTCAGTTTCTACCGGGCTTAAGAGGGCAATTGAAATTAGATGCTTCATTTCATCCCACAATAACAATGTAATTCTGATTATAATAAAACGTTGAATGTTCTTTTTAAAAACATCCCCCTCCAAAGGAAACAGCTTCACCTTCCTCAAATGCAACTCGGAGGATCTGTCTCCTTCGGAGGGCTGTACAGCCCAAGCTATAGTGTGAGTGTCAGGATGTGGAAGCAGCTGTCACCGCTTTGTTTTTCATTCACAGTAGGTGGTTGCCAAGCAACAAAATACTATTGTCTGTTTCCATGATCTATTGGCCAACTCTACCGGTGATAATGCTTTCCACAGTTTAAAATAGGGCCACCTTTTGGACAAGAAGAAATGCGAACAAATTCTAAGAACAATAAACATATATATAAACAAACACACCGAACATATCCCTAAATTATGTTTATAAATATACAGCTGTGTGCTGATATACATACATACATTTTGCATGTGTATGTATGTGTGTGTGTGAGTATTTATTATACATTCTCCTCCTACCTACCTCCAAACTCATCTAAATTGAATAGGCCAAAAACTAGATCTAAATCCCAAAGGGCAAAGTAAAGCATGACCTGGAGATACGAAAACACAGTCAGAATTATTTTCTCAACAATAGCAATAACTTCCAACTTGCCAGATGTATCAAATTCTGTCCCTTTGATACAAAGTTCTCTAGTCAGGAAAGCAATTCTATTGATATAAAAATAATAAATGGAATGCCTTTACTATCTACTTTGGAATCACTGATCATTTGTTGTTTTACTTCATGTCATCATCTGCTACTCCTGTGTACAAAGATAATTCAAATAGGAAAATTCTGTTTTTCTTTACACCCAAGAATGTTAACATATATTTACTTTTAAAATAATTGAATTGTTCTCTCTGGAATAGCCTCATGTGATTCCCCCACTTTGTTCTGACATTGGTCCCTCAGGAATAGCAGACATGCTATGTTACTCTTGCATATTTCACTAGCTTACAAATAAAATAACGCAGTGTACTCAATATAAAGTTGTCAACATTCGCTTGCATCAGTTGCTGTTTGTTTTCCATTGACAAGGCTTCTAAAGATAAGAATTACAATATTCTTAGATGTACAGACACAACATCAAAACAGCCTGAAGGAATTAAAGCTGGAAACTGCTAGAGGCAATCATGCTTTGAAATGAAGAGAAATCAGTATCACTTATGCATACGCATATATTTCTGCAAAGACCCTAAATAATGCCAGAACAGTCTTTGCATTTTATGCAATGCTCATCCATCTTCCTTCACAGTATTTCCAAACCACTTTAACTATTTAGTTCATTCCTCTAAACAAGCCTTTGAAATTCACCTTTTGAAATTCACCACCACTTGTAAATCTACACGTTGTAAGAAACTGGTAATAAGCAAAGCTCATTGAATGGATTGACGTTATTATTATAAAATCTGCTATCAAAAGGGCAACTTTAGCAAAACAGAAACAGAGTGTGTTAAATAATTAACTAAATACTAGTCAAATGATCACTTTTCCGGACAGACCCATCCTCAGCAGACCGCTCCTGACAGGGAGCGCCCAATCCAGGTTTTTTCTTCAGGTCTCACCCCACATATGACCCATTTTCTTCTCCCCGCAGCTTCTCAAGCTTGTTCACCTGTATCCCAGCCTCACTAAGAAACCATGCTCTCCCACTTTCTCCACCCTTTTTGTATTCCTTAGACACTCATTACTTTCTGCAAACCACCGACTCAAACCTGCAGTTTGCCACGAACCTCCCCATAAACACTTGTCTTGTCTTCCCGATTCTTCTAAATCTGCTTTAAAAATCTCCGCTCCTGAACAAATACAGTATTAATAAAAGGCTACAAGCCAGTTGATTTTGTAATGTCATAGCACCAAAACGTTGGGGGCGGGGGAAAGAAAAGGAGACATGCAGGCATGTACTTGGAGGAAGGCGGGTGGGAGTGTAGCTCTGCACAGTGGGTCGTGGGGACTCAAGGGGCCTCGCTTCCCCTACCTGTCGACCCCACTTCCCCCATGTGCGCACCGCCGCTGACAACCACAACACTCCCGGACCACCCCCTCCGGAAAGGGGGCGGGGTTACGCCTTCGGCCAATCAGAACCCGCAAGCCCCGGGTGTCCAACCTATGGGGTGGCCCTGGCCGTGCCGGGGGAGGACGCGGGGTGGTCTGGGAGGGGCCGCGTCCGTGGGAGGCGCGCACGTGTCGGGTCCGGGGAGGCGGCGAGGCGGCGAGGCGGCGGGCGTCCGGGTCCCGAGGCGTGGGCTCTGCATCCTGGCAGCCCCCGAGTCCCACTGCCCAGTGCCTCTTTTCCTCGGCCCGTTCGGGCAGGACATGCTCCCGCCGAAAACAAAAAGACCGGTCTACAACGTCTGACTTCCCCCCTCGAGTAAGGAGACAGTCACAGATAACAGTAGTACCCGGCTCAGAAAAGACCGGGAGGAAAGTTTCAGGCCCGCACCCGACGGAATCCTCCAGGGCTCGGAGGAGGAGGAGAACGGAGGCTGGGCGGGAGGGTGACGACCTGGAAAGCAGAGGGCGGCGGGAGGGCTGCGCGGACCGGGGCGCGGTGCTGGGGGACTCTAGCGACGGGGTGCGCTGTCCAAGGTGCACGGGAGGTGGTGGGCGCGCGGCGGGCGCGGAGCCCAGAGCCAACACTGGCTGGCGGCGGCGGCGGGGTAGAGAGCTCGGAACGGCCGTCCGGGGGCGCCAGGCACCACCACCCCCCCTCACCCCGCCACCTAGGCTTGTAAAAGTGAGCCTAGTGGAGCTGAGACAGGAAGGGGAAGGGCGCGGGCGGCTGCGCCGAAGCCCCTCACGATCCCTTGCACCCCTCCCTCCCGGCCGCACCTCGAGCTCCTTTCCTTTTTCCCCTTCCCCCGCCCCGAGCCCACTCCCCTCCGAGCCTTGATCCCGGTACCGCGGCGGGGGCGGGACCGCGAAACCCCCGCTCCAAGCCCGGACGCCCCAGGGATGCTGCGGGCCCCCCGGAGCTGCTTACCTGGGGCCGCAGCACCAGGAACGGGCGCGGCGCGGCTCCTCCTCGCTTCCGCGCCCTCCTTCTCCGCTTCTCCCCCGGACTCTGTCCTGGGCGCCGAGCTCTGAGACCGGGCCGGGCTGCAGCCGCCTTCCCCGCCGCCGCCTCGGCCGCCGCTGCCGCAGACAGAGGACGCCCAGTGGCGGCTGGAAGCCCGTGTGAGTAGCGGCGCCGGAGATTCCGCGGCTCCGGGCGCGCGGCCGTGCGCACGCGCGCCGGCGAGTGTGAGTGTGTGTGTGAGTGTGCGCGCGCGCGCCCACGGGGAGGGGGGAAGAGGCTGAGAGATGCTCGTAGGGACCGAGGCAAAATTCTCCTGCCTCGGGAATCTGAAGGCTGGGGAAAGAGGCTCGAACGTGCGTCTCGCCGCGGGGAGGAGCTGCCCGCCGGGCGAAGCGGAGGAGGAGGAGGAGGAGGAGGAGGAGGGCTGCCGCGCCGGGCGCGCAGGTTCCGGATCCGAGTGGGGCCGAACTGAGCGGGACGCGCAGCCACGGACGCAGCGGAGGCGGCGCCCGCAGCCCACGGTCGCGCTGCCCGCTCTTGGGAGGGGCCAGGCCGCTCGCTTCTGCCGCCGCCGCCGCCGCCGTCCGGACTTCTCGGCTGGGCGCGGAGGACAGGGATCGAGACCCCCACCGCTGCCACCTCGACCGTGGAGGCGCCCCGAGCCGAGCCGGGGAACCCGGACGCACGTGGCCGATTACCGGCTGCAGCCGCCTTGCGCATGGGCTGCAGGCGTGCGGTGGGCGGTGGACCCCGGGCGGCGTGGCCCGCCGCCTCCGCTGGGTGGAGGAAGCCGGGCGGGGGAGTTCGGGGTGAGCTCGGTTCAGGGTGCGGTCGGCAGGCAGAGTCCAGGGTTGTGAGGGGCTTCCGCTCCGGGAGGAACGTTGCCTGTTTTCCCCTTCGGAGGGCACTTTTCCTCAAAGTTATCCACTGCCCAGGTAAAAGTGCTGGGTTTCTCTTTGTTCGGAGCCAGCTCACTGTGCAAGGCATCTGAACTCGGTACTGCTTTGAAGTCCGGCTTCTCCAAGAACCAGCCGCCTGGCGCCTCTTAAACCTTTTAAACCGCTACTCTCTCACTCATGCGGGCTACACTTTATATCACAGAAATAAAATGTTCCAGCACATTTACATGCCTCTTCTCCTAAAAGATTTGTCGTCCTAGCGGTATTCTTTCCCCTGCTTAAATTCGGAGTGCACTTTTATTCACTCAAGAGTTTCTTAAAAGGTCATAAGGTCTGTTTGATACTTGAAATAACCCGTCCGAGTCCGCCGGCAGGGGTTGTGCTCCGCGTACTTTTGCATGTCCTCCAGTACTGAGCCCAGCACCGAGCACTCTGTGTGTTCTCTATAAACGTTAAATGAATGACATTGTTTTCTAGCTTCACATGTCCTGAAGGCAAAGGCTTGGATGCTGGGAAAGTCATTACCACCCCACCAGGCTTGCTTGATTTTCACTTAGGCCATTACCCTGTGTGTCTGACTTTTTTTGACCGAGGCAAAATTCTCCTGCCTCGGGAATCTGAAGGCTGGGGAAAGAGGCTCGAACGTGCGTCTCGCCGCGGGGAGGAGCTGCCCGCCGGGCGAAGCGGAGGAGGAGGAGGAGGAGGAGGAGGAGGGCTGCCGCGCCGGGCGCGCAGGTTCCGGATCCGAGTGGGGCCGAACTGAGCGGGACGCGCAGCCACGGACGCAGCGGAGGCGGCGCCCGCAGCCCACGGTCGCGCTGCCCGCTCTTGGGAGGGGCCAGGCCGCTCGCTTCTGCCGCCGCCGCCGCCGCCGTCCGGACTTCTCGGCTGGGCGCGGAGGACAGGGATCGAGACCCCCACCGCTGCCACCTCGACCGTGGAGGCGCCCCGAGCCGAGCCGGGGAACCCGGACGCACGTGGCCGATTACCGGCTGCAGCCGCCTTGCGCATGGGCTGCAGGCGTGCGGTGGGCGGTGGACCCCGGGCGGCGTGGCCCGCCGCCTCCGCTGGGTGGAGGAAGCCGGGCGGGGGAGTTCGGGGTGAGCTCGGTTCAGGGTGCGGTCGGCAGGCAGAGTCCAGGGTTGTGAGGGGCTTCCGCTCCGGGAGGAACGTTGCCTGTTTTCCCCTTCGGAGGGCACTTTTCCTCAAAGTTATCCACTGCCCAGGTAAAAGTGCTGGGTTTCTCTTTGTTCGGAGCCAGCTCACTGTGCAAGGCATCTGAACTCGGTACTGCTTTGAAGTCCGGCTTCTCCAAGAACCAGCCAGCCTGGCGCCTCTTAAACCTTTTAAACCGCTACTCTCTCACTCATGCGGGCTACACTTTATATCACAGAAATAAAATGTTCCAGCACATTTACATGCCTCTTCTCCTAAAAGATTTGTCGTCCTAGCGGTATTCTTTCCCCTGCTTAAATTCGGAGTGCACTTTTATTCACTCAAGAGTTTCTTAAAAGGTCATAAGGTCTGTTTGATACTTGAAATAACCCGTCCGAGTCCGCCGGCAGGGGTTGTGCTCCGCGTACTTTTGCATGTCCTCCAGTACTGAGCCCAGCACCGAGCACTCTGTGTGTTCTCTATAAACGTTAAATGAATGACATTGTTTTCTAGCTTCACATGTCCTGAAGGCAAAGGCTTGGATGCTGGGAAAGTCATTACCACCCCACCAGGCTTGCTTGATTTTCACTTAGGCCATTACCCTGTGTGTCTGACTTTTTTCCCCTCTGGTGACCTGAGCCCCAGTGCAGAGAAAGACCGCAGAGAATACTGACCCTTTAGTGCTGTCTCCAAGGTGCAGGCAGAGTGCACTCTGCAGGGAACCCCAGAGGACACCCAGAAGGCTAAAGAGTGCTTCATTTCAGTCCTGGGGGAATCCAGTTCTCTCAATCGGAAAGTCACATTTCATTAGCAGTTTATAATGTCTTTTTTTTTCATGGACAGGAAGAGAGTTTTAAGAGAAATGCACAGTTCTAATAGCTTGTCAGGTACAAGCTTTTTCTTGTAAAAAGAATTACTTCTTGGCTACTTGCCAGTCTATGCAGGGTCATCTCAGATTACTAATTCTGCTGTAGCACCGAGCCCACACAGTTCCATGCTAGTATTTCCACAGTCATCTCTGAGAAGCAGAAGTCCTCGATTTTACATTGCATACTAAATTTCAGTGCGTTTGAACTCGGACTGTTCTATGAGCTGCTTCTCTCTCCACTCATATCACAGCTTTGAAGCAGAACGGAAATAAAGTGAAAATTAAAATGGATTTATTTGGGTGCTGCCTTGTGTTCTCTAGTGGGAGTCCCTTTAAATGACTTCTCTTCTGTCACTCAATTTACAGTCATTTTGGAAGCCATTTGTTGTGCTATGGAATTCATGTACTTTTTTGTTAAGTTAAAAGAGTGGATATTTAAATTTTTTACTTGAAAGGAAGCTCTAGAACTTGCAGGAGCAGAAAATCTCTGACACTCCAAAGGGACTCTTGACAGCCAACCTTTACAATGGGTATGAGTCAAAGTCTTCCAATGTAATTGTAAAGCTTTATTTTGCTTAGAAAGATGCCTTTAGGGTTTCATTCAACAGCTTCCCCAGAGCTTGCTCACTTGGTAGGATGGAAGAATGGAACAAAGCCATAACTTCTCTGATGAGCACCAAAGGGATCAGACTTGGCCTTGTAAAAACAAAAACATTTACAAGAAGCCAAAATTTAAAAACAAGAATGTAGGCTTGTAGCAGTCCTAATAAATGTTAATTTAAAAGATAAACAATAGAAATCACAACATAAGAGTTAAAAGTGCTTCTGACTCAGTTTAGAGGAGAAGCTAGGATTAAAATGCTATAAACCATGGCTCTTCTTGCTAGCTAACACTAAATAATAATACAATGTTCTACTGAAAGATTCATTTTCATATGTTGTTATCAGTTAAACTGAAAATTAATAGGATAATTATAAAGGTTTGATTTTTCTTCCTTAAAAGGGAATGCTCCTTAACTGCCTTTTTAAAAAATTCGCAGCAGTGCAATAAACCAAGTTAAACGTTAACTTAGAAATACAGGACTGGGAAAGGGTAAGGTGTGTAGAGAAACACTTTAAACTGATTTGACCACAACTAACTAATCTATTCTGTCCATCTACAGAAACAACAAAGCTTTCTAACTCTGAAGACTGGTTAATTTAGGCTGTGAGATGTACCATGAATTTGAAAATCAACTCCTCATGCCGGGAGCCAATTGCCCCAAATTCTTTCAAGTGAGAAGACAGGGACCGTTAGCTGAAATGCCGCTGTTGAGTTTAGTGGTGTGAGCACGCATAAGGATACAGGTAATTTCCCCCATAATTAGGTCGCAGATCACTTCGTGCATTAGAGTTTTAAATGATAAAAAATACCTTGACCTGCACATGGACCCAAATGCCAGCTCAGTAAAGAGTGCAGCTTGGGAACAAGAAGAAGTTTCAATTAGCCTGTCTTCATGCTTTGTACACTGGTTTATTCCAGATATTATTAAATGCTTAAGGCAACTTAATTCTAACTGGAGATCAGGCATGTTTAGGAAAGTAAAAGATCAGAAAAAAAGGTTATAGTGTATTCCAAGCAAGTGTAGATGGGCTTCCAGAGTTATCAGTGCTGATATTCGAGATGCAGGAGAAAATATTAAATACCACTCGTTCTTAATAGTTTATGGAGTGATGGATTTCCTGGAAGTGAAGAACTTTCTAGATCCTCTCCCCAGCTAAGTGAACATATGAACACACACACACAAAAAGACTGAATAAAATTTCAGAGAGTTAAGGGAACACTCTCTGAAGCTCAGGGTAAGAACCCCCATATAACATAGATCCTTTGCACACTGACATTTATGGCTAAAGGGAACTGAATTGGTAGATACACTACTATCCTTACATCTGTTTTTAATCTTAATTAGTTATTTAACTGCCAAAGCCAAGAAGCTGCAGAAGCAAATCAGTAAACCCCACAAGTAACTATTGAGTACCTACTTCATCAGTTCAGTTCAGTTCTGTCGCTCAGTCGTGTCTGACTCTTTGTAGCCTCATGGATGACAGCACGCCAGGCTTCCCTGTCCATCACCAACTCCCAGAGCTTGCCCAAACTCATGCCTGTCGAGTCAGTGATGCCATCCAGCCATCTCATCCTCTGTTCTCTTCTTCCCTGTCTTCAGTCTTTCCCAGCATCAGGGCCTTAACCTACTTCATAATCAGTACTATTCCTTATGCCATGTTTGTTACCAATAAAGTATAAAATGCAATCTATCTCTGCCTCTAAGGAGCCTACAATCCAGCTATCATTATTCTTGGAAACAAAAAAGTAAACATAAGCATACTTTATGACTTGACAAGGTACAACAAACTTAAACTTGAATTACTAATGTGACTTAGTGAGCCACTGGTTAAGTAAATAAACCAACTGAAAATTGATTAGTGGCCAAGGTATATATGCATATTTCATATTCATATTTCCTGGTAGTGATCATACATGATGTATAAGGTGAAAAGCTCATCTGATGCTGAATTCTGAATTTTAAATTGGGGACAAGAAGAAAATTATGGACAAGAAAAAATCAGCCGTACTGGCAACAGCAGCTGTAAATTGCCTATCATTGGGGATCCTTGGGTGGGATGGAATTGATAAGAATATGCTAATCAATTTTATATACTTTATATTTCAACTGATTCATAAGTTAGTAGGGCTACCCATGTATTTTGAAGTTTCCATATCTACAAAGACCCTTTATTCTTGGATAATGTTAGTATAATACTTTATTATCACTCTCCTTAAAATTTCTTAGTTTTGCCCTCTGTTCTTTTCACGTATTAACATGATTTTTTTTAATTTATTTAACTTTAACTGGAGGATAACTGCTTTACAATATGATGTTGGTTTCTGCCACACATCAACATGAATCAGTCATAAGTATACCGAGGTCCCCTCCAACATGACTTAGTTTTGGCTAATAGAGCTTTTGAAACTAAAACTCTTCACTCAAATCATGAAAAACTTATAAATAGGAAAAGCAATAATCCAAGGAAACAAGAAGCTGTCAGGTGAAGGCAGTGTTAATTACAGAGTGGCACAAACATAAAATCAGACATGTGATTCAGTTCAGTTCCCTCTTGACCCTTTAGTGCTGTCTCCAAGGTGCAGGCAGAGTGCACTCTGCAGGGAACCCCAGAGGACACCCAGAAGGCTAAAGAGTGCTTCATTTCAGTCCTGGGGGAATCCAGTTCTCTCAATCGGAAAGTCACATTTCATTAGCAGTTTATAATGTCTTTTTTTTTCATGGACAGGAAGAGAGTTTTAAGAGAAATGCACAGTTCTAATAGCTTGTCAGGTACAAGCTTTTTCTTGTAAAAAGAATTACTTCTTGGCTACTTGCCAGTCTATGCAGGGTCATCTCAGATTACTAATTCTGCTGTAGCACCGAGCCCACACAGTTCCATGCTAGTATTTCCACAGTCATCCTCTGAGAAGCAGAAGTCCTCGATTTTACATTGCATACTAAATTTCAGTGCGTTTGAACTCGGACTGTTCTATGAGCTGCTTCTCTCTCCACTCATATCACAGCTTTGAAGCAGAACGGAAATAAAGTGAAAATTAAAATGGATTTATTTGGGTGCTGCCTTGTGTTCTCTAGTGGGAGTCCCTTTAAATGACTTCTCTTCTGTCACTCAATTTACAGTCATTTTGGAAGCCATTTGTTGTGCTATGGAATTCATGTACTTTTTTGTTAAGTTAAAAGAGTGGATATTTAAATTTTTTACTTGAAAGGAAGCTCTAGAACTTGCAGGAGCAGAAAATCTCTGACACTCCAAAGGGACTCTTGACAGCCAACCTTTACAATGGGTATGAGTCAAAGTCTTCCAATGTAATTGTAAAGCTTTATTTTGCTTAGAAAGATGCCTTTAGGGTTTCATTCAACAGCTTCCCCAGAGCTTGCTCACTTGGTAGGATGGAAGAATGGAACAAAGCCATAACTTCTCTGATGAGCACCAAAGGGGTCAGACTTGGCCTTGTAAAAACAAAAACATTTACAAGAAGCCAAAATTTAAAAACAAGAATGTAGGCTTGTAGCAGTCCTAATAAATGTTAATTTAAAAGATAAACAATAGAAATCACAACATAAGAGTTAAAAGTGCTTCTGACTCAGTTTAGAGGAGAAGCTAGGATTAAAATGCTATAAACCATGGCTCTTCTTGCTAGCTAACACTAAATAATAATACAATGTTCTACTGAAAGATTCATTTTCATATGTTGTTATCAGTTAAACTGAAAATTAATAGGATAATTATAAAGGTTTGATTTTTCTTCCTTAAAAGGGAATGCTCCTTAACTGCCTTTTTAAAAAATTCGCAGCAGTGCAATAAACCAAGTTAAACGTTAACTTAGAAATACAGGACTGGGAAAGGGTAAGGTGTGTAGAGAAACACTTTAAACTGATTTGACCACAACTAACTAATCTATTCTGTCCATCTACAGAAACAACAAAAGCTTTCTAACTCTGAAGACTGGTTAATTTAGGCTGTGAGATGTACCATGAATTTGAAAATCAACTCCTCATGCCGGGAGCCAATTGCCCCAAATTCTTTCAAGTGAGAAGACAGGGACCGTTAGCTGAAATGCCGCTGTTGAGTTTAGTGGTGTGAGCACGCATAAGGATACAGGTAATTTCCCCCATAATTAGGTCGCAGATCACTTCGTGCATTAGAGTTTTAAATGATAAAAAATACCTTGACCTGCACATGGACCCAAATGCCAGCTCAGTAAAGAGTGCAGCTTGGGAACAAGAAGAAGTTTCAATTAGCCTGTCTTCATGCTTTGTACACTGGTTTATTCCAGATATTATTAAATGCTTAAGGCAACTTAATTCTAACTGGAGATCAGGCATGTTTAGGAAAGTAAAAGATCAGAAAAAAAGGTTATAGTGTATTCCAAGCAAGTGTAGATGGGCTTCCAGAGTTATCAGTGCTGATATTCGAGATGCAGGAGAAAATATTAAATACCACTCGTTCTTAATAGTTTATGGAGTGATGGATTTCCTGGAAGTGAAGAACTTTCTAGATCCTCTCCCCAGCTAAGTGAACATATGAACACACACACACAAAAAGACTGAATAAAATTTCAGAGAGTTAAGGGAACACTCTCTGAAGCTCAGGGTAAGAACCCCCATATAACATAGATCCTTTGCACACTGACATTTATGGCTAAAGGGAACTGAATTGGTAGATACACTACTATCCTTACATCTGTTTTTAATCTTAATTAGTTATTTAACTGCCAAAGCCAAGAAGCTGCAGAAGCAAATCAGTAAACCCCACAAGTAACTATTGAGTACCTACTTCATCAGTTCAGTTCAGTTCTGTCGCTCAGTCGTGTCTGACTCTTTGTAGCCTCATGGATGACAGCACGCCAGGCTTCCCTGTCCATCACCAACTCCCAGAGCTTGCCCAAACTCATGCCTGTCGAGTCAGTGATGCCATCCAGCCATCTCATCCTCTGTTCTCTTCTTCTCCTGTCTTCAGTCTTTCCCAGCATCAGGGCCTTAACCTACTTCATAATCAGTACTATTCCTTATGCCATGTTTGTTACCAATAAAGTATAAAATGCAATCTATCTCTGCCTCTAAGGAGCCTACAATCCAGCTATCATTATTCTTGGAAACAAAAAAGTAAACATAAGCATACTTTATGACTTGACAAGGTACAACAAACTTAAACTTGAATTACTAATGTGACTTAGTGAGCCACTGGTTAAGTAAATAAACCAACTGAAAATTGATTAGTGGCCAAGGTATATATGCATATTTCATATTCATATTTCCTGGTAGTGATCATACATGATGTATAAGGTGAAAAGCTCATCTGATGCTGAATTCTGAATTTTAAATTGGGGACAAGAAGAAAATTATGGACAAGAAAAAATCAGCCGTACTGGCAACAGCAGCTGTAAATTGCCTATCATTGGGGATCCTTGGGTGGGATGGAATTGATAAGAATATGCTAATCAATTTTATATACTTTATATTTCAACTGATTCATAAGTTAGTAGGGCTACCCATGTATTTTGAAGTTTCCATATCTACAAAGACCCTTTATTCTTGGATAATGTTAGTATAATACTTTATTATCACTCTCCTTAAAATTTCTTAGTTTTGCCCTCTGTTCTTTTCACGTATTAACATGATTTTTTTTAATTTATTTAACTTTAACTGGAGGATAACTGCTTTACAATATGATGTTGGTTTCTGCCACACATCAACATGAATCAGTCATAAGTATACCGAGGTCCCCTCCAACATGACTTAGTTTTGGCTAATAGAGCTTTTGAAACTAAAACTCTTCACTCAAATCATGAAAAACTTATAAATAGGAAAAGCAATAATCCAAGGAAACAAGAAGCTGTCAGGTGAAGGCAGTGTTAATTACAGAGTGGCACAAACATAAAATCAGACATGTGATTCAGTTCAGTTCCCTCGCTCAGTCATGTCCAGCTCTTTGCAACCCCATGGACTGCAGCATGCCAGGATTCCCTGTCCATCACCAACTCCCGGAGCTTGCTCAAACTCATGTCCATCGAGTAGGGGATGCCATCCAACCATCTCATCCTCTGTCGTCCCCTTGTCTTCCTGCCTTCAGTCTTTCCCAGCATCAGGGTCTTTTCCAAGGAGTCAGTTCTTTGCATCAGGTGGCCAAAGTATTGCTTCAGCATCAGTCCTTCCAATGACTATTCAGGACTGGTTTCCTTTAGGATGGACCAGTTTGATCTCCTTGCAGTCCAAGGGACTCTCAAGAGTCTTCTCTAACACCACAGTTCAAAATGTGGTTAGAGCTGTGGAAAGCTCACCAGTCCATGTGTTGACCATTTACATAACCTGCCTTGCCAAGTGCCAGGACTACCAGTCGCATCTTTTTACTTCCAGCGGCAGTCTTGATGTCATATAAAAATGGCACTGAGCACCAAGTGTATGATCCAAGGTCAACCCCAGCCTGGTTTTAAAGGTGCCGGGAGACCTTGGCAACTCACTTTCTAAGCTTCACTTGACCTTGCTGTGTAATCCGGACAATAATAACTACCTCATTGGTTAAGAACATTACAACGTGAGAAAGGGTTTCTCATGTAGGAGCTTAGTAACTCTTGTACAGTCTTGGATATAAATCAAGTATGTGGCAGAAAATTGGAACATGTACATGAATGGGCAGCTCCCACAGAAATGCTGGAGCCTTTGTTAGAGTATAACTTAGAGAACGTTGAACTGATTTGATGATTTCTTGGAGTCCCTTCCAAGGATATTTTAAGAAAACCACAGACAACCAGAAGTTGGCAGAAACAGACATTGCAGGAAATTGTGGGTTCCATAATTCTAGAGGTGCTGTAATTCTACAAATTCTGCTGCTGTTGCAAAACCCAAGCTTTTGTGTTCATTTGTTTTTAATTAGTCTCTGTTTTTCCTGCCACACAGATCCTGCTTCTCCAGTGGTACTAGTTGCTAACTTAGCTATAGGAATATTTATTTTACAGATTAAGGCCAATCATAAAATTTCTTTGTTTTTAAACAAAAATAATTCATTGTTTATCCCTCCTTAATTGTGAAAGCAGTGTGTGTAGTCACGGAGGGGAAAAAAGCAAAACAGTAATGTATAAAGAAGGCAAAAATTGTTGTTTAACATGCCTTCTCAGGGAACAACCAACATTCCTACTTTGATGTGGACCCTTCCAGACATTTTTCTTTGCATCATTTTATTCTTTTAAAATGTCGTTCAACTCAACATATCGCCCACTTAAATATATGCTACCAGCATTTTAGCAAAAATAATTAGACTCTTTCATAAAAAGGTTCAAAAGTTGTTGTTTTTTTTTCCTTTCTTACTCTTTCTTATCAGGATGGTTTCTTTGCTCAGCAAGTCGTTTAAATGGGATTTTACCAAGTCATCCGTGAAACCTTTCCTTTGTACTTCCCCACTTTCAACACATCTAACAATGAGTACTTTTTAGTGACCCTTTAAAAACTTCACCTCACCTTGAACTGACTTATTCTGGAGTCACAAGCCCTGCTCCTTGGCCTCTAGCCATTCTGTGGATGCTTTGCATTACTTAACCTCCACCCCCAAGATGTGGTCCAGCACTGACCTTGGATCTGGTACTGAATTCCCTGATGGAGCAGGAAAGAGTCTTGATTTCAATAAGTAACCAGAATGTTCACTGGAGTGACCATCTACTGGTTATACAGAAGGTTGGCCAGGAGGTAAATTGTTTGAGTTCATGTTTTGCGTCAACCGCTGCAGGCAAAATTTGGGAAGTATGTTTTATTTTGTTTTCAGAGTCCACAAACAGTCCTTCAAGACACAAATGCTGACTGTAATTCCAAAAGAATCTCCTGCTTTTGCAACTGAGCATACTCATTATTTTACTTAGGAAGCTATCATTGTTAATGAAACATGTAACAATGCTTATAATTTTGCTGATTTGTTAATCGTACAGAGCATAAGTTCCTAAAGTAAAACAACTCCAACTCTGCCTATCCCACTCTACCAATCCAAGAGACCAGGACATCTGGCATCACTCTTAAAATGAAATCTAAAAAACTGGCAATAAGAAGGAACGAAAACAAGGTGAGATTAATTATCTATAGGAGCTTTCTAAGGAATTACACTCTATACTGTGAATTATGAAAGTTTTAAGTAAATAAGTTACCACCCTCTATGTGCAACTCATCTAAGAAAATAATGAGATAATAAAATACAACATAAGAGATAAGCTAAAATCTTAGTAATTGCATACATGGCATAGCAATATGCATTATAAAGTTTTAGAGAATTGATAACATGTCTAGCATTCATCAAAGGAGAGAGCCACCGTGTTTGGAAAATCAGAGAATTTCAGCAACCAGAAAGGTATACTTGTGTTGTGCAGAATCATTTATCCTAGTTCTTTCCTGTCCTAGATGCTGCAAGTTTTTAAGTCCACCTTGGGCTGAGAAGTTGTCTTAGGCAGGAAAAGGTACCATGTGTACAGCACTGACTCCGAAAGGTGAGGTGAGAGAAGAAACAGCAAGTCTGAAACCTGGAGACAGGATGCGGCGGCTGCTCTGGAACCAAGTCTGTGAGAGCGGGGTAGCCATGGGATTCGTCTCATGTGTGGGACTTGGCTTCGTTAAAACGCGAAAGGGTGAATGTGCTCCACTTTTATTTCTTTTGACCTGAATTCTCAGAAGTCAGCCTTTATTTCAACTAATATAATAAGGCCATATTTGACCAAAATAAGAAAAGTTAAGTACCAAAATATTCTTAAATTTAATTATTAAATACTTTATGGAATTATGCTAAAATATAGTATGTTGTATATCCTTTAATCTTCACAAATTAAAATCAGTAGTATAAATATAATATTTAATGGTAAGATAAAGAGCATAGAACAGTAAAAATATTACAGGATTTGACATCAGATTGGGCTAGATTTAAATCAGTTCTGTCACTCTCAGTGAATATGGGTGAGTTTTTCAGGTTTTATTTTTTTTCAAGATCAGTAAAATGAACTTTTAAAAAAACTGGAGTATAATCAACTGATTTACAATGTATGAGTTTCAAGTGTACAGCAAAGTGATTCAGATATATATATATATAGAGAGAGAGAGAGAGATAGATAGGTAGATATCTATATATATATATACACACACATATATACCTACATAAGCATGTGTGTGTGTGTGTGTATGTTCAATCCCAAAGATCCCCTGGAGGAGGGCATGGCAACCCACTCTGGCATTTTGCCTGGAGATCCATGTGGACAGAGGAGCCTGGCGGTCTACAGTCCATGCAGTCGAAAAGAGTCGGATGTGACTGAGCAACTAAGAACACACACACACCTCTCCGGAGAACTCAGACAGACCTTTGAGTTCACATGTCTGCTTTCTCTACATTGTTTCAAGGTGTCACCCATTTCTTCTTAAACATTTCTTCAGTGTGACTGTAGATTCTTCTCTGCTCAAAACAGAACTCTATTACACAGACTTGAAGACATCAATTTTTCACTACAAATAATCTATTTTATTTCCCATCTCCAAGCTATCTTCAGCATACATAATGTATTGATATCTTAAAATACAACAAAAAAAGTCCAACAGAAAAGGCACACATCTGTTCTGCCTCCTCCATGTTCAACTCTGTACCCCTTATATCATACCACATGTTCACCCTTGTAAACAAGTTTCTTGTGATTTCAGCTAGCATGAATCATTTGCTCGGGGCCAGACCACTCCTCAATTTACTGAAACTGTAAAACTGTGGACTGAGGCCCAGATCATGAAAATTTCATTAAGAGTCACAACATGTGTGATCTAGCCTGAAACATTCAGTGATTTTCATATCATAAAAATCGCACAAGTTTTTGGAAGTAAATTAAGTTCTATATTTAAGATAGTCCAAGAGTCAAATTTTCAAATGTAAATATTCAATGTGTATATTTCTTAATCTGTGGTAAGGGATTTAATCAGTATAAAGAGTTTTGAGACAAAGAAAGTGATTGCATTCTAATTCAGTTAAGAAAGATGATGGGGTTGTCCTTTCTAAAACTCTTAATAAATAGATCTAAATGAAAGTATTTATACACAGGACTTCCTAAAGGCAGACACTGATAATCAACCAAGTACTCTTCTAGTCATATGATTCTCTGATACTATAGAACAGAAAATTCAGAGTAGGATGATATGTTTTGATAGTTTTATTACATGACAATTATAGAAGGAAAAATTGAAAGAAAGGGAAATTGGCCTTCAGCATGTGTTTTAGTAAGACAATCTTTATTACAGATTTCTGAAATGGAGACAACAGTCTGGGAGAGAAGAAACAAGATTTTGTTTTTATTGTGATAAAAGATCTTTAGTTAAAGATTTTGTTTTTGTTGTATGTATGTTTGTGAGAGAGAGAGAGATCGATCTAAGCTACCTGCTATGGATTGAATGTTTGTGTCCTCCCCCAAATTCATATGTGGAAGACTAATCCCCCCAAAGTGATAGTATTGGTATTAGGAGATGGGGCCTTTGGGAGGTAATTAGGTCATGAGGATGGAGCCCTCATGAATGGGATTAGTGCCCTTACAAGAAGAGACAAGAGAAGTTATTCTTTGCCATGTGAGGCTAAGATAAGAAGATAGCCATCTGCAAGCCTTGAAGGGAGTCTTCACAAGACCCTGGGTCTACCAACACCTTGATCTTGGACCTCCCAGCCTTCAGAACTGTGCAAGTAAATGTTTTAAGTCACCAAGTCTGTGGTATTCTGTTATATGAGCCTTAACTACAGCACTACCCCAGGAGTTACTGCAGTGGTTGTTGTCTTTTACCCCAGCTTTGGCAAAGGGGCCATGCTGTAATCCATCTTGGACTAGAAGACTATTAGAATTTCCAGGAAATCATTAAAGTTATGCTACAACCATGCATAATTATGTGATGGTGTATGTGTTTTACTCATACAATCTTCTCATTAATTAGACATTTAACTAGAATCTTATTTCATTCTTTAGAAAAGAGATGTCAATTATGACTTTATATTTGGGTTATATTTCTCTAAAGCTATTTTCACTCTCTTTTTAGATTTCAAGTAACATATGACTACCTGTAACTAATGAAAATAAACTAAGTGCTTTATGCTTTAAACTTTTTTGGTGAATCTCACATCAGGGCTCTTTTGCTTTTTTTGGAGAATTCCAACCATATAACATGAAAGAAAATGTCACAAAACTATGCAGAACCACAATCCACAATTAAATCTTCACAGTGACATTCCTTAAGAAGGCAAAGTTTGCCCCAAACAACCATTTCATGAAATTCTACTAATAACTGCATTACTCTGGAAACCAATGGAATGGACCTGTAAATCCTACAGATGGAATAAGATGAGTGTAAAAGGTACAAGGCTTCCAAGTTCAAGCCATGCTTTGAGTTTCCTTTTAAATTTATTTACCAGGTTTCTTTCTTTTTCCAGCACATTTTAACAGCAACTTATTTTAGAATGTTGACTTATTTTTATGTGACATGAAGATGGAAAACACATCTAAGAGTCAGAAAATCTGGGTTAAAGCCACAAGTCTCTCTTTTACTCTCTTACTTCAGTAAATTATTTTAACAACTCTCCTGCCCAGCTTTTTCATCTGTAAATTAGAGATAATGGTGATGCCCATCTCATGAAGTTATTATGAAGATTATTAACTGTTCATGTAAAATATTTGTAAAACCTAAGGCATCATATAGATACTAAAATACCTGGGGGAGTAGTATTACAATTGTTACTACTTAAAAATACTAATATTTTCAAAGCTAACTGTAGGATCACAGTCAACTATGAGTTGAATGACTTAGTATAGTTTCTAGTGCAAAATAAATAATCTCCTTGATGTTCACTCATACCAACATCAATGTTTCCCCCATTGAGGGCTCAATGTAGTATAAAGCATAGAGCATCCTGTTGGATTCAACTGCCCCATGTTACTTATTCCTTTCTTTTCTTTTTAATCAACATATACTTTTTTTTTATTGACATATAGTTGATTTACAAAATTTCAGGTGTACAGCAAGGTGATGCAGTTATATATGAATATGTATATCTTTTTCACATTCTTTTCCATTTTAGGTCATTACAAGATATTGAAAATTGTTCCTTGTGCTGTACAGTAGGTCCTTATTGTTTATCTGTTTTATATATTGTAGTATGTATCTGTTAATCCCAAATTCCTAATTTATCCCTCCTCCTCCTTACTCTTTCCACTTTGGTAACTAAGTTGTTGTTTTTTTTTAATCTCTATGAGTCTACTTTTGTTCTATAAATAAGTTCATTTGTTTCATAGTTTGACTCCACATATATGTGGTATCATATGATGTTTGTCTTTGTCTGACTTCTTCTCTTCTTTTTACTCAATTTCTTTTCAAGTTCTCCTATAGCTAGCTTTTTATTTTGCATTATGTGGATTATTTTTTCATAAGAAACAAATATCCTAAGGGCTATGAAAAAATGCCCATAGCACTTGCCATCTAAGAAATTCACAGGCCTTTTATAAATACGTTAATGATCATCGCACAGTACTGTCTACCTTGACTGTTTTCTCATCGTTTGTCACGCACGTCTGCCTAGTTTAAAATCACAGGGCAGGAACTCTAATTCTGTCTGTAAATCAGGGAGCGAGCATTGTTGTTCGATAAATGCCACAAAGCAACAGCATGCATGTGAGGTGAATAGGTGGAAATTATTATTTCTGTCTATTGCAAGGTGAAAATAAAATGGGCACTTTACAATTTTCAAAGCATTCTCCTATCGATTACCTGGTTTGTCCATCATACCGACGCTGTGAGGAAGCTGGATGGGGCAGTTTGACTGTTACCCTCCACGTATGAAAGAGAGTGAGACTGAAAGGTTAAGTGCCCTCTCCAGGTTCCTCGGCGAGTCAGCAGCACATCCAGAGCAGAACCTCTGCCCATGCGCCTCTTAACTGATACCCCAGGAGCTTCACAGCCGTCATCCGGGCTGTCTGTGAACACATCAGGAAGCATATCTACCCTCTTTCCTTTGACACTCAGCACTGAACTCTGACTGGGGCCCACGGCAAGTGCTCAGTAAACAGTTGTTTGATTAATTAATACTATGGATGTCCTCTCAGCAAGATTCAAGAAATATTTATTGAATCCATAGTGAGGCCTCTATCTCTGCCATCTAGGTTGTTGCTCAGCCCACAGAAAACCATGATATATTTCTAATTTTCTGTTTCATTTAGGGCAACTTGTGAGGCCGGTTGTCAATCCCACTTTCCAATCATATCGTTCTCTCAACAAGTTGATGCCCCTGTTCAGTAGCCCAGTCATACAGCCATCACTCTGATAGACTCAACTATAACCTATAAAACACATTAGAAGAGCCCTTACAAGTTTTACTTCTCATTTCATTAAGAAAATGTGTGACTTGTTACTGCTGGAATCTTCTGTGTCGTCCATAAGTCAGACACCGATACCAGGACACATGTGACTGAGTATCTGCTATGAGGGTCCTCTGTTTGTGCTAGTGGCATACCAGAGTTCTGAGACTGGTGTGCTTAGACTGAGCTTTGGAAAGTGATGGGCGTGCAAGCTGGGTTGTGCAATAAGGGAGCCGGGGACTGTAGAGAGTAAGGAAGGGAAGGCTGTGAGAATGGCTGTCCATTTCTCAGCAGTGCTATTCTTAGATGTTCCAGAAACAGCGAGGAACCTTCTCACCTAGATGAGACTGAGCTGAAGGAGCTGCTTGCTCATCTATTAGTTGCTACCGTGATCATCAACCCTTGATGGTAACAGAATCAAATGACAAGGCGAGTGTTTGAATGTGCACTAGTGTAGGGACAAAGTCGACATCCTCCACCCCCTTTCTATGTATGCTTTCATTTTGCAGAAGCAGTTTAGTGTTTTAGTAGCATTTTGCCTATTATCTTTTCAAAGTGGTTCAAGGAAGTCAGTGGTTGAACTTAGTCTTATTTCTCTTAATCATAATCAATTCTGATTACAATCCAAGAGACTACCAACACTTTCTCACCCACACAGCCTTTGTTAGACAAACATATTGGTGAATTCAACTAACTCTGCATCCTCAGTTCAGTTTTTCAATTTCTAGTAAACTGACAAAACATCCATCAAACTATTTCTCTTGGAAGAAAATCTTATTTAAAATGAAGACCTTATGATAAAATGTTCTAATAACATTTTTAGAAATTGTAGAACATACAACCGTGGATTCATGAGTGCCAATATCAACATGTGGTAGTTCAATTTTAATATCCCTTCAATAAAACCATCTGAGATTTTTAAGTACTTTTTCAACTCTTTATATCAAATGAGAGATCTGAGAGAAATACAGAGAAAAGGACAGAGGAGAGTGGGTCCAAACTCCCTATCTCTTGATCCTTAAGTCTTCTTTATGTTCATTTTGCTTAACCTTTTCACATCCTGGCTAGGCACATATTAACAAATATCTCTGAATATCACAAAACAATACACACACAGAAAATATCTAAGTTAACAAACCTAAACATCTAAATATCAACCAGTCCTATTTAAAGTAAACTATAGACAAATACTTGTTGGGTGTTTTCCTACTCTTCAAGTAGGGAAGCTAATTTCCATTAACAGGAGTCAATAAATGAATGACTTAGAAACAACAATGTCTTCCTTTTGGTGTCCTGTTATTCCATAATTTCACTGTACTTAATAACATTTTTTACAGTGTCATTTTTGTTAAATTTTAAATGAACTAATAGATGCTTTTTAAGGTAATTCTATTATTTACTTTTAAAATTATGTTTAAAAATAATTATCAACAAACT
>SJYC01096418.1:0-34803 GCA_006408675.1 Madoqua kirkii | reverse complement strand
AACTCAAAATCAATATTTGTGGCACTTTCATGGCATGTCATTCACGTACTTGTGCACAACAATGAAAATTTACATCACCCAATATGCAAGTTCCCAGCTGAGGGTGATGAAGATGTTGCTCTTCCTTCTTATTTAAGCTCTCATACTGTAAACAAGTGGTCTTTCCATGGTCTATTTAATGCCAGGCTTGTCATTTTTTTTTTTTTTTTTTGTCTATTCTGGAGCCAGATGGAAAGAGTTGCACCTCGGTTCTGCCTCTTACCAGCTCTGTGACCTTGCGCAGGTGACTTAATCTCTCTGAGCTGCGGTTTCCTCTTTGGTTTGGCTGTTATTTGGTCACCAAATCATGTCCTACTCTTTGCAACCCCACGGACTGTAGCCCGCTAGGTTCCTCCGTCCATGGGATTCTCCAGGCAGGGATACTGGAGTGTGTGCCATTTCCCTCTCCAAGGGATCTTCCTGACCCAGGGATTGAACCTGTGTCTCTTGCATTGGTAGGGTTTTTTTTTTTTTTTTTTATTAAATTTTTATTTTTTGTTTAATGCTTATTCCATTTCACAGCACTGCATTGGTTCTGCCATACATTGACATGAATCAGCCACAAAATTATGTTTAAAAATAATTATCAACAAACTAATTTTTTTAGTTGCAAATCCAGGTTTTCATATATCCAGTTGTTTAAGGGTCCACCTATGCTCTGAGTTAATTTTTAAGCAAATATTGAACTACTTCTATATTTCAGGCACTGTGATAAAATACTACAATCACTTCCTATGGGGCATGTATTATTATCGTCATTTTTTATAGATGACAAAGTTCTGCTTCAGAAAGGTTAAATAAGTTCTCAAGGTAAGAAAACAAATAAATGCTAGTATAAATGGCAACCCACTCCATTGTTCTTGCCTGGAGAATCCCAGGGACGGCAGAGCCTGGTGGGCTGCCATCTGTGGGGTCGCACAGAGTCGGACACGACTGAAGTGACTTAGCATCTATGAATCCAGATCTGTCTTTCTCCAAGGCCTGTGCTCTTTTCAGTATATCATATGGTTCCTCAAATTTCAGAACCACCAGGGTTTATATAGATGTAACACACAAAAATACACACAAGCAGAGTAGGATTCTCTCTCTTTTAAAAATAGTCATAGCATCCAAAAAACAACTGCACTGAAAAGACATATGAGTATCAGTTGTGAACTTCTGACATCTTGGTATATACCTGCCTTGGCTTTAACCTGGACAAAATATTTATTTATTTATTTATTTATTTTTAAATTGAAGGATAGTTGCTTTACAGAATCTTTTGTTTTCTGTCAATCTGCAACATGAATCAGCTATAGGTGTACATGTATCTCCTCCCTTTAGAACCTCCCGCCCATCTCCCTCCCCATCCCACCCCTCTAAGTGGCTACAGAGCCCCTGTTTGGGTTTCCTGAGCCATAGAGCAGATTCCCATTGGCTGTCTATTTTACATATGGTAATATAAGCTTCCATGGGACTCTCTCCATACATCTCACCTCTCCTCCTCTCTCCCCATGCCAAAGGCTTAATTAACATTGGACCAACCCTGAAGAATCAACCTTGCTTTTAGTAAATATGGTTTGTGAAGGAGATACTTTGCCATTTTCTGTACTTCTAAACAGTTGTGTCACCAGGTATAAAGACTAACAGCAGATTTAATAAACTATTTCTATAAAGACAGAGACTCTTATTATTCACCAAGAATAGACTGCATTTGGGGATACTATAATAGATGGCCAAAATAACAACTGAAATTCTGAATACATCAGAACCCCCAGCATGTTGCCGACCAATTAAAACTGACAACCAAGTAGAGCAAATACACATGGATAAATAAAATTCAAAATGTTTCTAAGGTGATGCCCCTCTTATCTCTTTACTAGTTGTTATTTTTCTTCCCTCTGAACATTCCAGTTTCAATTTGTTAATATTTTTCTGCTTGGCTTCTGAATTTTAATCAAATTGAATACCGACAGACATCAAATTTTAGTTCGCAGGAGAATACCTTGGCACTTTGATGTATTTAGTGCTCTGACGTTGGGAAACTATCACTAACTAGAAATACTGGCTTTTGTAGACAATATATAATTTTCATAATCTTAAACCAGGATGGGAAAAAATAGATACTATACTAAACGTTTCAGCCATGTGTTCACCTCTCTGTATTAAATTAGTATTGGCAGCTGAGTAGGAGATTACAGGGTACAGCTGCTTTAACCTTCAACAGTAAATGATGCTTGCTGAATTGCCTCTGTGTGCCTGCCTCTAAAGCCCAAGAAGCTTAAAAATATAGGCTTGATGCTAATGATGAGAAAACACAGTAAATTAGCATCCTATAGGTTGGGGGAGGGTTATAACTAAATATACTGCTGATAGAAATTATGGAATTTATTTTTCTGAAGTTTTTGAAAAGTTTTGTGTCAAGCCTGACTGATTCTGGGAGATTAAGTTTGATATAACAGCATAAACAACAGATAGCGCTACTTGATTATCTGTCGTGGATGCTGCACTGTACTGGATGCTTATACTATCTGGTTTCATTTCATAGTATCTTTATGGAATAGGCATTGCTATCGCAATTACACACATGGTAAAAATGCTCAGGCAAGTAAAATACTGGACCCAGGGTCCTATGATTAGAGCTGGGGCTGGAGCTCACCCCAGGGCTGCATCTGATCTCAGTGACCTACCCACAAGGATTACACCTTGTTTCTCTCATCAAGAGACACAACGAGAGGTTTATTCATAAATGTGTTATAGCATTTTAAAAAAATGATGTTCGAGAACAGCTAGGTATAATCCCAATACAAACATAATTTCATTTTAGCACTAGTGCAGTTCTGGCCTAAAATTGATTTTGAGCCTACATCTTTTTTGAAGAGGGAGCATCTGTAGAGTGGATGGGGGTGGGTGGCGGAGGAGAAATACAGCTGTCTCAGCAGCACTGAAGGAAAAGGGACCAGCTAAATGCATTCTACGCTCAAACAAGATTAATAATCCTTAAGTACTTTTCTATTTAATCAATTGTGACAGAGTTACTCAGTGTAGGTCCAGAAGAGGACATAATGATTGGGCTTCTTGTGAGGAACGCTTTTTTAAAACGGAGGTTGGATTTATATTATTGTAAAAACAAATACATTTGGGGGCAAGGGGAAATGTTTCCTTGCTGAATTACTTGTAAAAAGTAGCAGACAGTGCCATCTACTGGGCTTTAATTTTCTCTTTGTTAGAAGTTTTTCTAACAGCTTTGTACATGTATCAGAGAAGGCAATGGCATCCCACTCTAGTACATGTATATTCAATATACATAACAAGATAAATAATAAAATAAGAAAAAAATGTGTTACCGGTCATGAAGATTTCAAGATATTTTAAAGTGGCTGTTTGTTTATGAATACATTCCAGATCACTTTACTAATGGTATTAACAGAAATATTCAATAAAAACAGAAATCTATTTTGATAATAGGGATTCCCAGGTGGTACAGTGGTAAAGAATTCACCTGCCAATGTGGGAAATACAAGAGATACGGGTTTTATCCCTGGGTTGGGAAGATCCCCTGGAGGAGGAAATGGCAACCTACTCCAGTATTCTTGCCTGGGAAATCCCATGGACAGGGGAGCCTGATGGGCTACAGTCCATGGGGTCATGAAGAGTCAGACATGACTGAGTGGCTGGGCACACAAGGCACTGTGATGTTTAAAAAGGCCTTTCTAGAAAGAAAGTTAAATTACCCTACATGGAAGCATCATCAGGTAAAAGCTGAGTGAAACCTCCATAGGTTATGAGATAACCCATCTCCTCTGCTCAGCTGACAACTCTCCAACCTCAGTCTGGTCCACCTCAGAGGCTAACATATAACCTTCTCTACAGAGAAGAGGAGGAATAAAATAACGTACCCTAGGAAGGAGACCAGGGCCTATGTGCTGTGCATGATGCTGGTTCTATGCTGCCCACATGGTGGGGAAAAATGGCTGGAAGTGCTGTCCTACCTCTTCCCAGGAGGACTCAGGGCACTGGGGCACCTGGCTTCCATACCAGTCAGTGTGCGAGGTGGTTCGTGATCCACCTCCTGGCAACATTCTGCACAGTGTTTCGCAAACTGAGGTCCTCGAACCACCCACATAGGAATTACCTGGGGAGCTTGCAAAAGACTGAGGTTCCCGGTCTGAACCTAAGATGTGCTTCATCATAATCCTCTGTTTCTGGCACCCAGACATTTTCATTTAACAAGACGTTCTTACGCATGTTGAGATTTGATGGCCACAGTCCAGCACCTTGGGATTCTTGACTCTGTAGCCTCCATGGTGCCTAAGACCACACTGCAGGGGTGTAGGCCTCAAACCATCCATCTAGGCCTTTCCTGATTGGGCTGTTCTGGAACACTGTGTCTGCACATTAGCACCATCTGTGGCATTTTAAAAGCTGTGCATCATTCACACATAAAAAAGAATGAAATTATGCCATCTGCAGCGACATGGATGGACCTAGGGTTTATGAGACTAAGTGAGTAAGCAGGAGAAAGACAAATATCATGTATCACTTACATGTGGAATTAAAGAAAATTTTAAACTGAACTTCTCTGCAAAAAGAAAGACTCACAGACAGAAAAAACAATCTTACAAGTATCAAAGAAAGCAGGGGAGAGGGTGAATTGGGAATTTGGGATTAACATATATGCTCTCCTTAAAAATAATGGACAAATAATAAAGACCTACTGTATAGCACAGGGAACTATATTCAATAGCTTGTAATAACTTACAATGAAAAAAGGATATACCTATATATACATAACTGAAACACTTTGCTGTACACCTGAAATCTTATAAATCAAGTATATTTCGATTTTAAAAAAATTGCTGGAAGCATACCAAAAAAAAAGTCTTCCACAACATAGATTTACTTGAAATACATTAAAAAAAATTATCCATTCCTGGGTCCTAGCTCAGTGATCTCGATTAACTGGGTGTCTCCCCAGGTCACACCAATGTACAGCCAGTCTTGGTAAGGTGCAGCTCTGGGAAGACTCCAGGCCTACCCCAACAAAGGCAGTCTTCAGGAGAACTATGGAGCAGACGGGAAGCATCTGCTGGCCATCTCCTGCTGCTTTCTGAATGTCCCCTCCTTCCTCTTGGCACCTGTCTCTCCCTGTGGGCTGCTCCCCTCTTACTCCCAACACTCAGATGTCTTTCATTGATCTCATTCTTGATCAGTCTCATTAATGGCAATTTACCTCCCCCAGAACATTAACTTTAAATGAACTTCAGTGCTCACCAGGTGGCCTATAAACATAAAATATTATTTTGTCATACACTGTAACAGAATATCAATAGATCATTTATTCTTTTTCCAACTATGTCCTCAGATGGGTACTCCTTCTTCAGATCAGGTGTCAAATACTTTGGCCTGGTACAGTCTCTCAGATGCGATGGTGATGCATGTGTGTGGTTCACAGAGTGTGTGAAGGATGTGGCAATGTGGACAGGGGTTCAGTCACCCGGCCTTTTGTGGAAGTCAGCTCGTGTGTGGTGTCACCTCTCCTGGACATGCTGGCGCAGTGAGGCCACCTGACTGTCAGTAAATCAGACCTTCTCTCACTCTCCCTAAGATAACAGTGACACCAGGGAAATACAACCCCATGTGTATAAGAGACAGGCCTCAAACCATCCATCTAGGCCTTTCCTGATTGGGCTGTTCTGGAACACTGTGTCTGCACATTAGCACCATCTGTGGCATTTTAAAAGCTGTGCATCATTCACACATAAAAAAGAATGAAATTATGCCATCTGCAGCGACATGGATGGACCTAGGGTTTATGAGACTAAGTGAGTAAGCAGGAGAAAGACAAATATCATGTATCACTTACATGTGGAATTAAAGAAAATTTTAAACTGAACTTCTCTGCAAAAAAGAAAGACTCACAGACAGAAAAAACAATCTTACAAGTATCAAAGAAAGCAGGGGAGAGGGTGAATTGGGAATTTGGGATTAACATATATGCTCTCCTTAAAAATAATGGACAAATAATAAAGACCTACTGTATAGCACAGGGAACTATATTCAATAGCTTGTAATAACTTACAATGAAAAAAGGATATACCTATATATACATAACTGAAACACTTTGCTCTACACCTGAAATCTTATAAATCAAGTATATTTCAATTTTAAAAAAATTGCTGGAAGCATACCAAAAAAAAGTCTTCCACAACATAGATTTACTTGAAATACATTAAAAAAAATTATCCATTCCTGGGTCCTAGCTCAGTGATCTCGATTAACTGGGTGTCTCCCCAGGTCACACCAATGTACAGCCAGTCTTGGTAAGGTGCAGCTCTGGGAAGACTCCAGGCCTACCCCAACAAAGGCAGTCTTCAGGAGAACTATGGAGCAGACGGGAAGCATCTGCTGGCCATCTCCTGCTGCTTTCTGAATGTCCCCTCCTTCCTCTTGGCACCTGTCTCTCCCTGTGGGCTGCTCCCCTCTTACTCCCAACACTCAGATGTCTTTCATTGATCTCATTCTTGATCAGTCTCATTAATGGCAATTTACCTCCCCCAGAACATTAACTTTAAATGAACTTCAGTGCTCACCAGGTGGCCTATAAACATAAAATATTATTTTGTCATACACTGTAACAGAATATCAATAGATCATTTATTCTTTTTCCAACTATGTCCTCAGATGGGTACTCCTTCTTCAGATCAGGTGTCAAATACTTTGGCCTGGTACAGTCTCTCAGATGCGATGGTGATGCATGTGTGTGGTTCACAGAGTGTGTGAAGGATGTGGCAATGTGGACAGGGGTTCAGTCACCCGGCCTTTTGTGGAAGTCAGCTCGTGTGTGGTGTCACCTCTCCTGGACATGCTGGCGCAGTGAGGCCACCTGACTGTCAGTAAATCAGACCTTCTCTCACTCTCCCTAAGGATAACAGTGACACCAGGGAAATACAACCCCAGGACTGACAACACCCTCCTGTCAGTTAACTACAGCCAATTCAGCCATCGAACCCAGCTCGGGTTCGAGCCCCTCTGTGAAGTCTTCTCCTAGGGCAGCCCTGTCCGCAGTGATCTCTTTTTGTCTAAAGCCACAGCACTTAGAGCTCGACACTCTCCATGACAACTAGTCACTGTTTTAAAATACTTCAGTTGTGTTGAAGAAGGCCTTGAAGAAAGATGATTTGAAAGTAAACATTTGCAGCAATGTGGAGCATGAGTACCAGTGTTACAATTCTTGGAAATATTCTCCTAAGAGTCAGGGACCATATATTTATTATCTTTGATATCACGCTCATAGTATCTCCTATCTCATTAAATAGTGGCTCATTTAATGCAACTTTTTCTTTCCTACCTGTCCTAGGGGCTAAGATGCAAATAGCAATTTTTGAAGTGTTCAAAAGCTCCTTTAATGCAGGACTTGCTGACCAGTCTGCAGATTGGAGGTTACAGTCAACAGAGTAGAATTATGTCTGAGGTTGAGACCCTCTGAGCATCACTGTCATGAAATTTTGATTCAGTCTCTTCCATACCAATTCCTTCTTCACATGGTGACCTTAGACGTCTACTTATTTGATTTCATCCAGCTCTAATGGGCTCTCCAGCCTGTCTCTTCATGCAGAACTCCTCCCAGTGCAATTCCATTCTGCTCTAAGCACAACTTTTGCCCTGTTTCCCGACACTTCCATAGCCATGAAACACTTCCTCTTCTTACTGGTTGTTGGCTATCCTTTTCCAGAGTATCTTAACTTCGGCAACATATCAGAAACATTTGAATAACTCTGTAGAATGCTGATGCCCAGGTCTCTTAAGCAAGTCTGATTTCATTGGTTTGGAGTGGACTCAAGGAGTCAGTATTTTAAAAAGTCTTTCAGGTGATTTTTAGGGAGCTTTCCTGCTTGCTCTGATGGTAAAGAATCTGCCTGCAATGTAGGAGACCTGGGTTCAACCCATGGGTCAGGAAGATCCCCTGGAGAAGGGAATGGCAACCCATTCCAGTATTCTTGCCTGGAGAATTCCATGATAGGGGAGCCTGGTGGGCTATAGTCCATGGGTTGCTGAGTCAGACACTACTGAGCGACTAACATTTTCACTTTCAGGTGATTTTAATATGGGAATTGAGAACACTACTTTTCTTATGCTCAGGCAGGAAGCTCCTATTTTGTCTTTCTCATCAAATTTAAGTCAAAATTCCTGACTTAAGATGTAACTATTAAAAATTAATATATGAAAATATTGACATTTACAGAAAGTAGGCAGACAGTAGTATAAACTGTATAAATCTGAATACAATTGTAAAAATACAATGTATTTGAAGTGTTATACTCTACCTTATTTCCATCAGCTTAGGTAGCTAACTAAAATCCTCAGATATTTTAAAGGTTTTAAGGCTAGGGATTCTCCCAAATGTGTTTAAGAACCACCGAGTTAATATATTAATTATAAATGGGTGTGAAATGCAAAGCTCTGGTAAAACAAGACCTTGGAGATCTTCACCAGTGTTCTCTCTTCCCAAGCATTTCTCTTTAGTGCTGGAGAAATTAAAGGGTTGAGAGGTGTGTTTGCCTTAAGGACTGCCTTGAATGGAGTTTAGAAACACGACTCCCACTCAGATGTGCTGTGCAGGAGATGATGTTGCCAGCCATTGTATCTAAGCTGGTTTACTGCCCACTCAGTGCACCGTTTCCAGGATTTATGTGTTAATTACCTTTGAGGACAATAGCACTGGATACTTCTCAACCCATCTCTATGTTCTGCATGGCACATCAGTGTCTAGGGGATATGTGAATGGCTAATAAACATATGTGTGTAATGGGTTTCACTGAAATAGAATGATTCACATTAGGACAAAATGTCCTCCTCCATCCATTTGAAATTGTTTTATTTGACTGCATTCCACATTATTAGATCCCTACTCTTTCTGTCAGTAACCAATGGAGATGACGATGGTATAAAGTCTGCATGTCTAACCATCTATTTTATCAGCAAATATTAGCCGATCTGAAATACATAATTAGTTTATAAAGTGTGTTTTTGAACACATTTGAAGATGAGAGTATTTTTAACCTGCCAATTTTGTTGAATAGGTATTTATGGGTCTATGGGAACTCCAAGGAAAATTATGAAAGAATTCACAGCCAACTGAGGGACGAGCCTTAGAAGGGTACTGAGACTGTTATGAAGCCATGCCATCCTTCCAAAAACACACTCTGTTCTGTGAGCTGAAAACAGCCGTTTCTATTTCTTTTTAAAGAACTCTAACAGATTTTTCTAGGTTTGGGTTTTGTTACCTTTCTAAAGATTCAGAGATGTGTAATTGAAAAATCCAAAGACCTGACAAGTCAGAAAGCCAGACTGAGAAGAAGCAGAACACACAGGTGCATGGTGCCTGGCAGACCCCCAGCCGTGCTGCCTCCTTTTTTTAACTGCAGGCCCATTATGTAGGTTTATTTTCTTTGTTCTGTTTTACTCGTTAACTAAGCATGTCAAAGGTGATCCAGCAGCATCTAGAAGCTTTGTAGAAATAAAGTGGAATCTAGTGACACACTAGCATCACATATTTTTAAGTATGAAATATGTCCTTTTAGAATGGTTATTAACATTGGATAAATGCCCAGGTAATGAATATTTTTGCTATCTTAGACATTAACAGAGAAGATCAATAGAATAGCAAATTGTCAGAACATGATGGTCCCCTGCTGCCACAACAAGGGCAAGTCAAAATCTAGAAAGGAGAGAGTGAAAAGAAGCCAACTTTGTGACAATTAGCAATTAGCAGTGACTTGTGGCTTTTGGCTACTATTGATCAACTGACAAAAGAAGAAAGAAGAAGGGTGAAGGGGAAGAGAGGAGGGAAAGCAATCTCTTTCTTCACATTGTTCTACTAAAGAAAACTATCAATGTTTGTAAAATTTTGAATGAGAAACCAGAAGGCACTCCTCATTGGATACCATGATTTACATGGTTACACAATGATTACAGAGTAAATCATTCCTTCAGCCTCCTATAAGATAATGGCAGTTGACTTCGCCTCCTCTTCAACCATTCCAAGAAAATTTGTTTCAATGAGCAAAACCTGGCCTACATTAGTAGATCATTGCTTCCCTGGTAGCTCAGCTGGTAAAGAATCCACCTCCAGTGCAGGAGACCCCGGGTTGATTCCTGAGTCAGAAAGATTCCCTGGAGAATGGATAGGCTACCCACTCCAGTGTTCTTGGGCTTCCCTGGTAGCTCAGATGGTAAAGAATCAGCTTGTAATTCAGGAGATCTGGATTCGATCCCTGGGTTGGGAAAATCCCATGGAGGAGGGCATGGCAACACACTCCAGTATCCTTACCTGGTGAATCCCCATGGACAGAGGAGCCTGGTGGGCTACAGTCCATGGGGTCACAAAGAGTCAGACACAGCTGAGCAACTAAGCACAGCACAGGGCCAATCCAGGGACAATATTCTAGAGGATACTTACTGATTTAGCAGGTATGACTCTCAAACCACAAACACAACTGTGCAAAAAATACCTATTTCTAAAATGCACCTTAATTTCTGACTCCAGACTTCCCATCACTCCTGCCTGGAGGAAATCTTCATTTCCTGCTTCCCTTGGAAGCCTCCTTGGCCCCCCAAATGTCTCATCATTCCCGGACTTTGCACATCACAACCAGAGGACACCAGAGAGGTGCCAGGTTTGAGCCAGCTTATGAGGCTGCCCGTTGAAGTGAAAGGATCCCAGCATGAGGAGACTGTGGGTGCACAACAGAGGCTGGGAGCTTCAGGGGATGGTAGGAGGCCATATGGAAGGTATTCTATGAGAGAACAATGCAGACTAGAGATCCCTGACTGGGAGGGATTTAAATCATGAGCACACACACCTAGACATACATCTGACAGGAGACAAACAGCAAAGCTAAGTACATAGGCTTTTGCTCTTTCCTCTCAGCCCTCCTCCTTGACCTTGGGGTGTGGAGAGGAAGTCGTGGTGTTGCGAGTTGGAGTTTGGAAAAAGGTAGCAGTAGAAGCAGCCTGCACTTCTTAAACCTGGCACTCAGCTGAGAGAAGAGAAGTCTTATTGTAAGCAGGGAATTAGAGTTACATATATGCCTGCCTGAAGACCAAACTGTCTCTTAATTTTGATTTCAAAAGACAGTCTCCTTGGAAGGAAAGTTACGACCAACCTAGACGGCATATTAAAAAGCAGAGACATTATTTTGTTAACAAAGGTCTGTCTAGTCAAGGCTATGGTTTTTCCAATGGTCATGTATGAATGTGAGAGTTGGACTATAAAGAAAGCTGAGCACTGAAGAATTGAGCTTTTGAATTGTGATGTTGCAGAAGACTCTTGAGAGTCTCTTGGACTGCAAGGAGCTCCAACCAGTCCATCCTAAAGGAGACCAGTCCTGAATATTCATTGGAAGGACTGATGTTGAAGCTGAAACTCCAATACTTTGGCCACCTGATGCGAAGACCTGACTCATTGGAAAAGACCCTGATGCTGGGAAAGACTGAAGGTGGGAGGAGAAAGGGACGACAGAAGAAGAGATGGTTAGATGGCATCACCAACTCAATGGACATGAGTTTGAGTAAACTCTGGGAATAGGTGATGGACAGAGAGGTCTGCTGTGCTGCAGTCCATGGGGTTGTAGAGTTTGTCACGACTGAGCAACTGAACTCAACTTCCCTGCTCAGCTATGAGTTCTGTAACTAAATTGACTCCTGAGATACCTTAGAATTCATGCAACTGTCAGGGGCTTTCTGATTCAGAGTCAGCCTGGTGTTATATATGATCTGGTATAGGTTTGGGGGTTATAGGATATATTCCAGCAAGTTTTGTTCAAACATTTGTTAAAATAAAAATTTACTTTCTTTTAAAAATGGAAGTATAGTCAATTTATAATATTGCATTAGTTTCAGGTGTATAGCAAAGTAATTGAGTTACACATATTTTTTTCTGATTCTTTCCATTATGAATTTTTACAGTATATTGAATGTAGTACCCTGTGCTATACAGTAAATGCTTGTTGTTTATCTAGGTTATATGTAGTGTTGTTTATCTGTTAATCCTACACTTCAAATTCATCCCTCCCCTATCTTTTACTCCTTTGGTAACTGTTTGTTTTCTCACATCTGTGAGTCTGTTCTGTTTTGTAAATAAGTTTATTTATGTTATTTTTAGATTCCACATATAAGTGATATCATATAAACAACTTACTTCCCAGAGATAGGATAAAATGGCATCAACCTACTAACTGGTTTTAGAGCTATAATGAAGAAAAATATCTGGACTTAGTTTTTTACTTTAAGGGAGAAATCAGAAAATTTAAACTGCTACCTCTTTGTATTTATTTGGTATATTTTGAGACTTTAAAAAGAAAAAAGTATAGGTTGCTTTAAGGCCTTGTGGCTTGCTCCAAAACTGTTTCCAATTTAACTTATCCCAAAGAAAGGCAATGCCAAAGAATACTCAAACTACCACACAGTTGCACTCATCTCACACACTAGTAAAGGAATGCTCAAAATTTGCCAAGCCATGCTTCAGCAATATGTAAATCGTGAACTTCCAGATGTTCAAGCTGGTTCTAGAAAAGGCAGAAGAGCCAGAGATTAAATTGCCAACATCCGCTGGATCATGGAAAAAGCAAGAGAGTTCCAGAAAAACATCTCTTTCTGCTTTATTGACTATGACAAAGCCTTTGACTGTGTGGATCACAATAAACTGTGGAAAATTCTGAAAGAGACAGGCATACCAGTCCACCTGACCTGCCTCTTGAGAAACCTATATGCAGGTCAGGAAGCAACAATTAGAACTGGACATGGAACTGGTTCCAAATAGGAAAAGGAGTACATCAATGCTGTATACTGTCACCCTGCTTATTTAACTTCTGTGCAGAGTATATTATGAGAAACACTGGGCTGGAGAAGCACAAGCTGGAATCAAGATTGCCGGGAGAAATGTCAATAACCTCAGATATGCAGATGACACCACCCTTATGGCAGAAAGTGAAGAGGAACTACAGAGCCTCTTGATGAAAGTGAAAGAGGAGAGTGAAAAAGTTGGCTTAAAGCTCAACATTCAGAAAACGAAGATCATGGCATCTGGTCCCATCACTTCATGGGAAATAGATGGGGAAACAGTGGAAACAGTGTCAGACTTTATTTTTGGGGGCTCCAAAATCACTGCAGATGGTGACTGCAGCCATGAAATTAAAAGACATGTACTCACTGGAAGGAGGGTTATGACCAACCTAGATAGCATATTCAAAAGCAGAGACATTACTTTGCCAACAAAAGTCCATCTAGCCAAGGCTATGGTTTTTCCAGTGGTCATGTATGGATGTGAAAGTTGGACTGTGAAGAAGGCTGAGTGCCAAAGAACTGATGCTTTTGAACTGTGGTGTTAGAGAAGACTCTTGAGAGTACCTTGGACTGCAAGGAGATCCAACCAGTCTATTGTAAAGGAGATTGGTCCTGGGTGTTCTTTGGAAGGAATGATGCTAAAGCTGTAACTCCAGTACTTTGGCCACCTCATGCGAAGAGCTGACTCATTGGAAAAGGCTCTGATGCTGGGAGGGATTGGGACCAGGAGGAGAAAGGGACGACAGAGGATGAGATGGCATCACTGACTCAATGGATGTGAGTCTGAGTGAATTCCAGGAGTTAGTGATGGACAGGGAGGCCTGGGGTGCTGCGATTCATGGGGTCGCAAAGAGTCTCACACAACTGAGTGACTAAACTGAACTGAACTGAATTTAACTTAGACTACTGAGTTGGTTGGCTGAGGACTGCTTGCAGGAGAGGGACTTACTTAATAATGACAGAGAACACTGATATATATAAACTTCATGTTTTGAAAATCATTATGCTGGATTTATGATAGGTTGTAATAATCAGAGAACACTATGTAGATAACATACCATAGTAATGACTCCACAGCCAAACAACCTAGAGACTTAGGTCCAGCAGAGAAGCCAGTGATGTAGATAGATGCTCAGAGATGTGGTTCTCTTCCTCCCTCCATGAAGCAACCCTACCCAGACTCAAGGTCATTATATCTGATTCAAATATGCTCTTTCACTCTCTCCCCCATAGTAACTAGACCTGTGTACTATGGGTATCCCAGCACACAATGGCTATAATTTGAAATATCCAATTTTTTTCCTTTACTTTTCATTCAAATCCTATCTATCATCCCAAAGATAGTTTATATTGTTCATTCCTCTGAAAATTTGTAAAATACATTGGTAGTGCATTATAATTACCCTTCCAGTGTTGCTGAACTGATTCATCTGTTTCATATCTTACTGGAAAGCACACTTGGGTATAAGATAAAAGAGAAAAAGGATTATGGATTGTACTTTATATTACATTGCAGAGAGATGCAGTTAGTAGATATACAGTTCTTGAATAAATGATCCAGAAGCTTGGAATGCTTAATTAAATCAAGTTACATATTTGTGTGGTGCCCTAGCAAATATTGAGCATTTCTTAGGTATCCCATAAATATTAGCGCTCCACTTGTAATCTGAGATGTCAAATTTAATTTTAAAATAAACCAACAAGTCATGCAAACGACTGCCCAGGTATGAGTTCAACCTTTTTTATAACTTTTATCACTATACTAGGAAATGGAGAAAACAGACATTTAAAGTGACTTCCCTCTAGTAAAAGTCATTAATTTTTTAAGAAAATTAAAAAGCATTTGACACACTGAGTTTATTTAAACCAATTTCCATCCCATCTTTCGCTATGCTTGCTGACCCTGGACCAGAGAACTTCGCTGCATAAACACTGCCAAGCTGCAATTAGTAGGTTCACCGTGGATTTACAGCAACCATGGATTCATCCTCATCAGTGCCATTTAGATGATTAGAGACCATCCCTTTCTTTCTAGCTTTTTGGCAGCTCATATAATTCCCTGTTTCCTCTAATGTGCTAACCCTGCACTCTCACCCTCAGCTGTTTCCTTACCCTTGCTTGCTGACCCTGGACCAGAGAACTTCGCTGCATAAACACTGCCAAGCTGCAATTAGTAGGTTCACCGTGGATTTACAGCAACCATGGATTCATCCTCATCAGTGCCATTTAGATGATTAGAGACCATCCCTTTCTTTCTAGCTTTTTGGCAGCTCATATAATTCCCTGTTTCCTCTAATGTGCTAACCCTGCACTCTCACCCTCAGCTGTTTCCTTACCCTCTGCCCAATAATCAAGAACTCCTTTGATTTCCCATTTTCTTCCAATTGTCCTATTCCTTTATTCAGTTTTTTTTTTTTTTTTTTCCATCCTGATTCAGGAGTGCTCTTTCTTCTCAAGGCTACTCCCTTCCTTTCTGCCCTGGAACCTGTCCCCTCCTGGCTTCCAGGATCAGCATCCATGAATCAGATTTCACTCTCTTATATCTTCAACGCTGCCCTTTTCAAGAGCCCTGCAAGCCTGGTCAACCTTTTAGTTGCCCTGTAAGTCATCTTGCATTTCTATAGAATGGTCAACATATGCTATCTCAATTTATCCACTTCTTGAGCTGGATGTATGGCAT
This sequence comes from Madoqua kirkii, assembly GCA_006408675.1. Lineage (NCBI taxonomy): Eukaryota > Metazoa > Chordata > Mammalia > Artiodactyla > Bovidae > Madoqua > Madoqua kirkii. Next base: position 19,259 of record SJYC01096418.1, on the reverse strand, counting down.
CCCTCTGGTCCTCATATCTAGGGCCACAAATCCCAGTTCCAAGGGGTAGTAAGCTTGTGCTTAGATGCTATGACAAAACTAGTGACAAGGGAGCAACTATCGCCCCTTAGATTTAGTTCAGAATCTCTAGGTCAGGTGCTCCTACCAGAACTAGAGGCTGCCTGCGTGTGTGCATGCTCAGCTACCTCACTCAGTCATGTCTGACTCTTTGTAGCCCTAAGGACTAGAGCCTGCCAGGCTCCTCCGTGCAAGGGATGCTCCAGGCAAGAATACTGAAGTGGGCTGCCATGCCCACTCCAGAGGATTGTCCTGATCAATCTAGGAACCGAATCCACATCTCCTGTGTTTCCTGCTTTGCAGGTGAATTCTTTACCAACAAGCCTCCTGGGAAGCTGAGATGCTGCCTGTGTCACTGCTACCAGAACTTACTGAAGCTAGCCACCTGCTGCTGCTGCTAAGTCGCTTCAGTCGTGTCCGACTCTGTGTGACCCCATAGACGGCAGCCCAGCAGACTCCTCCATCCCTGAGATTCTCTAGGCAAGAACACTGGAGTGGGTTGCCACTTCCTTCTCCAGTGCGTGAAAGTGAAAAGGGAAAGGGAAGTCGGTCAGTCGTGTCCGACTCTTCATGACCCCATGGACTGCCTACTGGCTTCAATCTCTGCCCACTGTTAACTCCCAATGCACTCCTTTCTTCCCCCTTCACATTTGGACAGACCTCAGAATATTGACTTTACTATTGATAAAGCTGATTGGTAAATGTATCTTTAGATATTTAGGCTAATAATTTTAATAAATTGGATTTTCTCTTGTAATAGCAGACTAGAATGTGCCTTCTCTGCACTTGCTTTGCAGTCTGGCTTACAAGAAAAAGGATCAGGGGCTAAGCATGATTCCAAATCAACAAAAGGTAAGTCACTCATCTGCTGGGACAAGTGGAAGATCAGAGATTAGCTGAAAACATTCCTACCATAATTTTCCATTCCTGGAGAGTAGATTGGACATTCTCTTCCTTTTATGGAAATATGAGTCATGGGGAATAAATGGTCCGTCCTTTGCCTCCTCGCTAAGGCTTCTCCTAACCGCTCCTCTGCGCCAGAAAGCCTCTAATCTTAGCCACCATGGGAGCCCTGCGGCTGCTGGAACACACTCACTCCTGAACCCTGTATGCCGTTTCTGGCTCAGAGATCAACTGTAAGATGGTAACTACTCAATCCAGTGACACCTTCCCAGTCTCAAATTCTCAGCTCTAAAATTCTGATCACTTCCCATTTGACTGTGGAAAAAGAGGCAAAGGTCATGGGGTCATGCAATGCAGTTTTGTAAACTTTCTTATATGATCACCACTGTTTCCAATCAGAAGAGATCTGTCTTAATAACTAAGGTCCTCTAAAATTAACACTCCTACTGATGTAGTGAGGAATGGGAGCTCTGGAGTAAAGTCAGATCACAGGTTACATTGAGTCCAAAATCTGACACATACTAGTTAAATGACTTCATCTAACTTTCCACTGCTTCAGTAATTTCGTTCATAAATTGAGAATTTTATTAAACAATACTAATATAATTATATTAACAGTAGTATGTACTGAATATTTCATTCTAATCACTAAGGACTTTATATGCATTATCTTATGTAATCTACAACAACTTCATGAAGCAAATAGTATTATTATTCCCATTCTACAGATTTTAAAACTGAGACTTAATGAATGTAAGAAACTTGTCCCTAATCACACCACAAATGGGTAATAGCTTGGACTAGTAAAATCTAGTAAAACAGGTATCGGAACTCAAGTGTATATAACAGTAAAGTTAAAGCTCTTAACAACTGTATTTTCCTACTGTCCCTATACTTAACTGTATGTAAAGATCTCCTACAGGGCCTTGTACAGAATTTGAAGCCATTAGTTAGTCAGCTGGCATCATCATGATGGTGTTGTCATTATTATTGAACAAAGGATTACATTCTAACTTGGATAATAGTCTTTGTGTAGTGTTTTCTCAACTTGTTATTTTATCATTTGAGGAGTCAATCTTTTTCTCTGAAAATGTTATAATGTTATTCATATACTAGAAGAAAACATAGGTATGTTCCTTTATAAGTTAGGTACAGTGAAAACTGTCCTGTGACACCAAATATAGAAGTAATAAAAAATTGATAAATTTAACTACATAAAAATGAAATGATATTTGCCTGGGAAAACATACTATAAGCAAAGTAAAAAGACAAGCTCAGGGCTGGTGCACTGGGATGACCCTGAGGGATGGGATGGGGAGGGAGGTGGGAGGGGGGTTCTGAATGGGGAACACATGTGCACCGGCGGCTAATTCATGTCGATGTTTGGCAAAACCCACTACAATATTGTAATTAGCCTCCAATTAAAATAAATTAATTAATTTTTTAAAAAGGAGAAGCAACAAACTAGAATAAATCTTTGCTACTTGTATCACAAATAAAAGATTCTTCTCTCATCGAGATAGATGTGTTGACCAATGAAATAAAATACAGAGCCCAGAAATAAGCCTCCCATGTGTAGTCAAACAATTTTTGACAAGAGTGCCGAGACCATGTGATGGGGAGAGGACAGTCTTTTCAGCACATAGAGCTAGAACTCCACATATCCACACACAAAAGAATGGTGTTGGACCCGTACCTTCTATTATGCACAAAATTAACTCAAAACAGATGAAAGACCTAAATGTAAGAATCCAAACAATAAAACTCTTAGAAAAAAAAACAAAAAGGAAAAGCTTCATGACACTGGATTTGGCAAGAATTTTAGGGGTATGATGCAAAAGCACCATAAAAAGAAAAACTAAATAAAAGGCTTTCATCAAAATTTTTTGCGTATCCAAGGATGTACCCAACAGAGCAGAAAGGAAACTCATGGAGTGGGAAAATATTTGTAAATACATATACGATAAACAATTACTATCTAGAATATATAAATGACAAAAATAAAAACCCACTTAAAAATGGAGAAAGGATTTGAGTACACATTTCTCCAAAGAAGATATACAAATGGCCAATAATCAAATGAAATGATGCTCTATTTCACTAATCATTAGGGAAGCACATGTCAAAACCAAAGTGAGCTATCAATTTATATCTATCATTTTATATCCATCACTTTATATGTAATTATAAAAACAAAATATGAGTTGGTAAGATGTTGAGAAATAGGAATGAGTGTGCATTGCTGTCTCTCAGGTTTGGGAATGAGTTCAACGTAAGTGATCAATATAATATATGGCTACCATAAAAGTCTCTGTAAACTTAAGTTGCATTAACAGAAAACTGAGCCCCAAGAATGGGATGCTATAGGTCTCTTCTACAAGGACTGGTCAGACTACACCTTAAGGGTCATCTTTCATGGGACAATGTCAGGGCAGAGTATGCCCAGGGCGACGTGACTAAGATGGTGGAGGAGCACGAACTAAAGTCACGTGAGTTGCTACAAAAGAACTGGGAATATTTAGCACAGAGAAAACAATTCTTGGGCTAGACATGCGCTACATATTCCCAGCTCTTTGAAACCAAATTCACAGCCACTGTAAAAACTACATAATTAGAACATATATCTCCTAATTTTTACAATCTACTTTTCCTCTTAATTCATTCAGCAAATTTATACTCAGTAATATTCATATTAATAAGGTCTTTTTATCATTGTTTTTAATAAGTAATGAATGTAAGAAACTTGTCCCTAATCACACCACAAATGGGTAATAGCTTGGACTAGTAAAATCTAGTAAAACAGGTATCGGAACTCAAGTGTATATAACAGTAAAGTTAAAGCTCTTAACAACTGTATTTTCCTACTGTCCCTATACTTAACTGTATGTAAAGATCTCCTACAGGGCCTTGTACAGAATTTGAAGCCATTAGTTAGTCAGCTGGCATCATCATGATGGTGTTGTCATTATTATTGAACAAAGGATTACATTCTAACTTGGACAATAGTCTTTGTGTAGTGTTTTCTCAACTTGTTATTTTATCATTTGAGGAGTCAATCTTTTTCTCTGAAAATGTTATAATGTTATTCATATACTAGAAGAAAACATAGGTATGTTCCTTTATAAGTTAGGTACAGTGAAAACTGTCCTGTGACACCAAATATAGAAGTAATAAAAAATTGATAAATTTAACTACATAAAAATGAAATGATATTTGCCTGGGAAAACATACTATAAGCAAAGTAAAAAGACAAGCTCAGGGCTGGTGCACTGGGATGACCCTGAGGGATGGGATGGGGAGGGAGGTGGGAGGGGGGTTCTGAATGGGGAACACATGTGCACCGGTGGCTAATTCATGTCGATGTTTGGCAAAACCCACTACAATATTGTAATTAGCCTCCAATTAAAATAAATTAATTAATTTTTTAAAAAGGAGAAGCAACAAACTAGAATAAATCTTTGCTACTTGTATCACAAATAAAAGATTCTTCTCTCATCGAGATAGATGTGTTGACCAATGAAATAAAATACAGAGCCCAGAAATAAGCCCTCCCATGTGTAGTCAAACAATTTTTGACAAGAGTGCCGAGACCATGTGATGGGGAGAGGACAGTCTTTTCAGCACATAGAGCTAGAACTCCACATATCCACACACAAAAGAATGGTGTTGGACCCGTACCTTCTATTATGCACAAAATTAACTCAAAACAGATGAAAGACCTAAATGTAAGAATCCAAACAATAAAACTCTTAGAAAAAAAAACAAAAAGGAAAAGCTTCATGACACTGGATTTGGCAAGAATTTTAGGGGTATGATGCAAAAGCACCATAAAAAGAAAAACTAAATAAAAGGCTTTCATCAAAATTTTTTGCGTATCCAAGGATGTACCCAACAGAGCAGAAAGGAAACTCATGGAGTGGGAAAATATTTGTAAATACATATACGATAAACAATTACTATCTAGAATATATAAATGACAAAAATAAAAACCCACTTAAAAATGGAGAAAGGATTTGAGTACACATTTCTCCAAAGAAGATATACAAATGGCCAATAATCAAATGAAATGATGCTCTATTTCACTAATCATTAGGGAAGCACATGTCAAAACCAAAGTGAGCTATCAATTTATATCTATCATTTTATATCCATCACTTTATATGTAATTATAAAAACAAAATATGAGTTGGTAAGATGTTGAGAAATAGGAATGAGTGTGCATTGCTGTCTCTCAGGTTTGGGAATGAGTTCAACGTAAGTGATCAATATAATATATGGCTACCATAAAAGTCTCTGTAAACTTAAGTTGCATTAACAGAAAACTGAGCCCCAAGAATGGGATGCTATAGGTCTCTTCTACAAGGACTGGTCAGACTACACCTTAAGGGTCATCTTTCATGGGACAATGTCAGGGCAGAGTATGCCCAGGGCGACGTGACTAAGATGGTGGAGGAGCACGAACTAAAGTCACGTGAGTTGCTACAAAAGAACTGGGAATATTTAGCACAGAGAAAACAATTCTTGGGCTAGACATGCGCTACATATTCCCAGCTCTTTGAAACCAAATTCATAGCCACTGTAAAAACTACATAATTAGAACATATATCTCCTAATTTTTACAATCTACTTTTCCTCTTAATTCATTCAGCAAATTTATACTCAGTAATATTCATATTAATAAGGTCTTTTTATCATTGTTTTTAATAAGGTATATTTGGCTTTTCATTTTTTTTATTCACCCCATTCCAGGGTCCATCATATTAAATACTGCTGCAATTTTTATTCAGATTCAAAGAATGCTTACAATTTCAAGGACTTTGGTTTTCTTTGAATTTATTCACCTAAATTGTGATGTATTAGCGATTACAATAGTTAGTATCACAGAATACACATTGTCCTTTGGTGTATGGGATGTTAAACTATGTTACCGTGGTCATTTATTTATCAGCTACTCAGTGCTGTTCTCAAACAGCCCTGGTTAAAGCAGCCATAATTAAACTAAGCCATAGCTGGAATGAAAGGGAAACACCCTAACGAAAGCTCAAAACCCCCTTTCTACAAGAAAATTAGCACGCTTGAAGGCCTAATAAGCATGGTTAAGGATACTTCTGATGCCAAAACTGAAAAAACTCCCATGCCGTCAGCTTGTAGAAGATTGCCATTCATGGGGAGAAAAGGAAAGAATACTTGAAAATGATTAAAAGAGAGGTTATTTTGATATAAATAATAATATAATAGACATGGAAAGCTGGTTTTCTGAAAATGATTGTGCTACAGATGTAATTAGGAAAGCTATAAACTGTGTCATTGAAAAAATATATTAGAAATATGGTTAAACTCCATAATTATGCATAACCCATATAGAAACAATAAAACAAAGTGAAATTGCCCCAAATCATCCTGAATAGGCACTATATTTATAAGTAATATATGATATTCCATTCAGAGAAATGTTATGGTTTCCATTTTTAAGAAAGATTTTCTATTTCTATACAGGCCCCTATATAGAAATGAATTTCTGTATTTTCCCTGTATTTACATGAAACTTTTACAGATTTCTTCTTTAAAATATGGAGTATTTTATACAATTTTTCAATACATAAAACTCTTTTAAAAGGCATGGTGCAAACTGTTTATAATTGAAGAACACAAAAGCATATTTTTTGTGGCTTGTTCAGTTCAGTTCATTTCAGTCGCTCAGTTGTGTCCGACTCTTTGCGACCCCATGAATCACAGCATGCCAGGCCTCCCTGTCCATAATCAACTCCAGGAGTTCACTGAGATTCACGACCATCGAGTCCATGATGCCATCCAGCCATCTCATCTTCTGTCGTCCCCTTCTCCTCCTGCCCCCAACCCCTCCCAGCATCAGAGTCTTTTCCAATGAGTCAACCCTTCACATGAGGTGGCCAAAGTACTGGAGTTTCAGCTTTAGCATCATTCCTTCCAAAGGACATCCAGGACCGATCTCCTTTAGAATAGACTGGTTGGATCTCCTTGCTGTCCAAGGGACTCTCGAGAGTCTTCTCCAACACCACAGTTCAAAAGCATCAGTTCTTCGGCACTCAGCCTTCTTCACAGTCCAACTCTCACATCGATACATGACCACTGGAAAAACCACAGCCTTGACTAGATGGACCTTTGTTGGCAAAGTAATGTCTCTGCTTTTGAATATGCTATCTAGGTTGGTCATAACCCTCCTTCCAATGAGTAAATGTCTTTTAATGTCATGGGTGCAATTACCATCTGCAGTGATTTTGGAGCCCCAAAAAATAAAGTCTGACACTATTTCCCCAGCTATTTCCCATGAAGTGATGGGACCAGATCTTCGTTTTCTGAATGTTGAGCTCTAAGCCAACATTTTTACTCTCCTCTTTCACTTTCATCAAGAGGCTTTTCAGTTCCTCTTCACTTTCTGCCATAAGGCTTGTTAAACATGTTTATTTTCATTGAAAGTGAAAGTGAATTCGCTCAGTCGTGTCTGACTCTTTGCTACCCCATGGACTGTAGCCTGCCAGGCTCCTCCTTCCATGGGATTCTCCAGGCAAGAGTACTGGAGTGCATTGCCATTTCCTTCTCCAGATTACCTAAAAGTTTCATTTTCTAGAAAACTGTATAAAGAAAAGTTTAGGTCTTAATAAATATTCACATATTTTGGCTTAAAACCATAAAAGTAAATTTTGGAAGTAATCTTCATGTTCTTTTATAAATTATAAATGAATTATGTTATTTGGAATCATTCAATGTCAATCAATTCAAATGATTCCATGCTGGACTCGCCATAATTAAGCCCAACATTTAAAAGCTTAAAGTTATTTTAACCTATTTTAAACAAGGAACTCTACATAAGTTCTCTAAATTGTAAACCACTATCTATTTTTAGTCAGAAATCATGATGTAGATTTCTTAGACTTCTAAGCCATTGTAGAGAAATACTTCTAAGTTCATTGCAGAGAAACTGAGGCATTTTATTTTCCTTTTCTAATTTATTTTAATTGGAGGCTAATTACTTTACAATATATTGGTGGTTTTTGCCATACATTCACATGAATCAGCCATCGGTGTACGTGTGTTTAAATGTAGTTCAAGCTTTACAGTAGCTGAACTTGGTTCCGAGGCTGTATTAGAACTGACTCATAGGTGACAGAACTTGAGGCAAAAGGAATATGTGAAAATATGTGCCTACAGAAGAGTTAGAATTTTGCTTTCGCTGGAATATGGGGTTCATTGTCAAGGAGAACAGAAAACAAAAATTGACAAGTGGATTAACAGAAAGGTTGGGACAGATTTTTAAGTGTTTACTGTTAAGTCCTAAAATGGATTTTGTGTTTTGGAAAGGTTTTCTTCTTTTTTCAGAAAAAGTGTTTCATGCTCAGTTTTTACTCAAAGATGATAACTCAAGCACTAATATTAACAATAAGATTAGAGGTGGGAGCGACTGAAATAGGGGTATTGGAAGATATTGATCACAAGAGGAATGGTCGATCACTTTATTCACTAATTCATTCAACGTAAAGCTGAGCATCTATTATGCAGGCCAGATATTTGCTTGCTAATGGAAATGCAAAAATGGAATAAAATAGAAACTTTAAGAGTGTAATGAATGAAAACAATCATGAGAATTTAATAATTCCTTTGGAGTCCATCTCAACTGTCACCTCTTCTTTTAAACTCCCACCCTCATCTGTAAATAATTGCACCTTATTTTGTGTTTCCACAGGGCTTGGTTAATACCTCTATCATGTATGTTTTATGCTGTATTTGAGCCTTACACATATATGTGTGTGTGTATATATATATATGTAAGGTAGAATATAAAATTTTTTCTTTGTCATCATCAGCTGGTTCTAACTCATACCAGTCAGCTTCTTTTTAATATTATGTTACAAAATGAAAGCCATTGTTCAAATTTTGTTCATACCACTGGGCCCTACTTCCATAAATATCTGACATTTTGCAGAGTTTTAAATTATTTGCATCAGCTTAAAGTTTTGAGGACTAGCAATATTAATGTTTTTAAGTATTTGGAGGCCCAGAGCAAAAAGTCTAAAATTTACTTTAGCCTAGGTTAAAACCATTTTCACAACAGTAATAACTCTTTTTTGTAACTGTTACTAATTTTACATTTTTCAGTGTTTCTAAAGTAAAAAAAAAAAAATCACAAAGACATTCTAAAATACCCTTAGCAATAAATACTTTTACAATGACTGTAAATTTTCTGAAGCCATGATGACAGGTGCTATGACTCTGCCTCTTTACAATGCTCTGTCCTCTAGACCCACGTTTCTTTGTAGTATTCTGAGCTAATTACTCTTGATCTGCAGCAGGCTGTTACTGTAGTGTTTTGAGCTGTAGGGAAATAATGAATGATTAAAAGGGAGAACAGCTAATTTTAAGAAATGGATAAGATTAGGAAGGATCCTTGAAAGAAAAAAGGAACAGGATGACTATACAAAACAGTAACTGTTGAGTGTACTTGAAGGCTCATAGTATTTTTACTGTTGTACTAAATATCTGGAGTAAAGTTTGTGCCTTTTGGCTTGTCTTTTTAACTTAAATACAAATATTACAATTATACTAAATGGAATAGTGATTAGATTTCATAGGTGCTAAGTTTCTTGCTTTTTAAAAAGTTATTATTTTCTGTTGCTGCTGCGGCTGGAAGCAGAACTGATCTGCAATGAGGAACAGGAGTAAAGTAATACTCATCTCTTGAAAATAGAGATTTCAGTGTTTAATTATTTTTGCAAGGTGACTTAGTTTGGGATCCCCAGAAACAGACTCTGAGCAAGTAATTTATTAGTGAAGTTCTCCCAGGAGAAACTGGTAAGGGATGCAAGAATGGAAAGAAGAAAGCAGCCAAGTGAGGCTGTTGTATTGGGCAAAGTCCTTTTGAGGGTAGCAAACCTCCCACAGACAGTATTAGGTGAGAGCTAGTGGAGATAAAATTATGGCTCACTTGGGAGAGGGGTGCTCAAGAGGATTTTAAAAAAAGATCTGAGAGGATCTAGGCAGAGCACTGACTGTGTCTACTACACAGTGTTTCGCAGAAAATTTATCTTTGTGACACATTTCAAAGCAAAGATGGAGCCTCCTGCATAAGACAGTTGCAAATTAAAAGATTGTCTTCAACGTTCAGGATCTGTATTGAGGCCAGTGAATTAAACTCTGAGTTACAACAAAAATGGGAATTGGAGCTTAAAGATGATGCAACTGGAAAAGGAAAGCTCTGAAGGCGGAGATGGCATTTTCTGATGGAAAGAAAAAGAAAAGTGAGAGAATTAGACTAATTATTAGGAAACTGTGCATGAGTAATTACATTGACAGATTAATTGAGATTGAAAGGCACAGAGGATGAATAATCTAAATTGGTGAAAGATTAGAAATAGAATGGACTCTTTTGAGAACTGAGTGCTTTATATAAACTTGTACAAACCACAGATAAAATAGCAACATTTTCTAAGTTCCCAACCAAGTCAATATTACATCAACGGACGGAGGCGTCCTCAAAGCAGTATCCCTCCAAGGAACGACAGACACTTGGCAATGGCTGTACACTGTCCGCGTGGAAAGATGGCTGTGGAATGTTTCCAGCCCAGGGATACCTCTGGCTGGCTGACTGGGCGTGAATTAGTTAACACTATGGGGTCGCACAGAGTCGGACAGGACTGAAGCAACTTAGCAGCAGCGGTAGCAGTCCCTGAAGACAAAACAACTCGATTCTGCAGGATTGTTACATTTCTCCTATATGACACACACAATGAGGCACTATGGAATCAAGGGAAAAAAAGTCTTGAGAGCACCTTGAGGAAGCTTCTCCGATATGAGCGCAGGGATTACAAATTTCTGTTCTACATAAAACAATGTCACAGAGAGTAATAAGTAGATGAAGTGGATGGTATATCTTGACGTAAATGTTTTGGACAAGAGAAATTTGAAAATGTATCTTAGATGGGCAGTGCATTATCATTGCCTTTAAATTCCCTTGTGCTACGTGACTGAGCAATACTGGCAAATATCTGTAATTTAAGTGTTTTATTCTGATTCTTACATGATTGTTATGCCAGAGAGCTTTTTAAAACTATTTATCACATTAACTCTGGCTTTGCTTTAGGAATACATCATCTAATTAATTAAGACACTGAAGTTTCATTACTTCATGTCTGTCTTTACTGGGTTATGTCAGCAGCAACTCTCTCATTACTAAATCATATGCCATTTTTATGTTTCTCAAGATCTAGACCTCACAGTCATCATTTAGAACATTGCAGGGGAGAAAAAGCAATTTGAAGCATCCCATTCTTAGCTATGTATTGAATAAATCTATTCTGCTATTAGTATCTATTTTGGTTTATTTTTCCTTGTTTCGGTCATAGTTCAGTAATATTCAGGAGAAAGTGCTATATGTAAGCTAATGGGATATACAGGACTCAGATGTGTATAAGAGACAGGTCCATAATCAACTCCAGGAGTTCACTGAGATTCACGACCATCGAGTCCATGATGCCATCCAGCCATCTCATCTGTATTGAATAAATCTATTCTGCTATTAGTATCTATTTTGGTTTATTTTTCCTTGTTTCGGTCATAGTTCAGTAATATTCAGGAGAAAGTGCTATATGTAAGCTAATGGGATATACAGGACTCATTACTTACTTGCCAAATTTATCAGAAAAGTAAAAGAAAAAATCCTTCCCTTAGAAATACATTATAAATTTAAGTGAACAAATACAGGATAGGTTATTTATGACAAGTTTTGTTATGATTATTTATATGATTTATTATTATTTATTTGTTATGGTTATTTATGACTCAAGTTATTATAACTTTTAGCTTCTGGTCATTAGCATTACTAATCATTAGCTTAATTTTTGAAAAATAAAATATTTATAGTACTAAAAACATGAGCAACTAATAAATCAGATAGTTTTAGTTGAAAAACCACAAGTTTTTCTTAATCTACTGACTCTTCCCACCAAAAAATAGTCCTAAATTCCACAGTATTGATGGAGGCCTTAATTATTTTTATGGATGAACAAAGGATTCCAAGTCCAATGAAAATGATATAGGAACTTTGCATGTTAACTGCAATACCCTACATGGCTCACACAGTAAACAATCTCTGCAATGCAGGAGACTCGGGTTTGATCCCTAGGTTGGGAAGATATCCTGCAGAAGGCAATGGGCACCCACTCCAGTACTCTTGCCTGGAGAATTCCAAGGACAGAGGAGCCTGGTGGGCAACATGACTGAGCAACTTACACTTTACTTGTGAACTTTACAAGGTTCCAAAACAACCTTTATAAGTAGAATTTCAGCTTCCTTGCAAAATGCTTTACTAACTTGCATGCACTGTTATTTATGGATCTAAGTGCTTTTTTTTTTAAGACATTTTTATAACAGTTGTAGGTTTACAACAAAATTGAGAGAGTTAGAGCTTTCTCATATCCTTCCTGTTCCCACACATGTGTAGCCTCCTCCCCCCCTCCCTCCGCTATTTATTAACATTACTCACCAGAATGGCATCTTTTTTTAAACCAAGGGTAAAGTTACCTCAAAATCACCCAAAGGCCACAGTTTACCTTAGGATTCACCCTTGGTATTGCACATTCTATGCATTTGGACAAATGTATAATGATATATATCCATCATTATAGTATCATAGAAAATATTTTCAATGCCCCCCCACAAATTCTTTGTGTTCTGCCTAATCATCTCTCCTCTAACCCCTCGCCCCCTAGTGACCCTGGCAACCCCTGATCTTTTTACTGTCTCCATAGTTTTGCCTCTTCCAGAACGTCATATAGTTGACCTTAGGTAAACTTTTCAGATTGGTTTCTTTCACTTAGTAATATACCCTGAAGTTTTGTCATATCTTTTCATGGCTTGATAATATTTCTTTCTTAAGCACTGAATAATATTCCATTATTTGCCTGTACCACAGCTTATTTACTCATTCACCTACTGAAGGTCATCTTGGCTGGTTCCAAGTTTTGGCAACTTTGAAAAAAAGCTGCCATAATCATCTGTGATTTGGTGTGGACATTGGTTTTCTATACTCCTTTGGATAAATACCAAAGAGTGTGACTGCAGTACTGTATCTTAAGAGTATGATTAGTTTTGTAAGAAACTGCCAAATAGTCTTCTAAAATGACTTGCCTGCCCAGCAGCAATAATGAGAAGGTCTCTGTTGCTCTGCATTCTCATCAACATTTGGTGGTGTTGGTGTTCCAGATTTTGGCCATTCTAATAGGTATATGGCAGCACCTCATTGATTTATTTCTCATTTCCATGATGACATTTCATGTGCAGCATCTTTTCATGTGCTTATTTGCCATCTGTATATCTTCTCTGGTGGGGCATCTGTTAAGGTCTCTGGCCCATTTTTTAATCTGGTTATTTGTTTTCTTATTGCTGAGTTTTAAAATTTTACTTTATATTTTAAATAATGGTTCTTAACCAGGTTTGTCTTTTGCAAATATTTTCTTTCAGTCTATGGCTTATCACTCTCTTGACAGTGTCTACTATGGAGCAGACATTTTTAATTTTAATGACGTCTAGCTCTTCAATTATTTCTTTCATGAGTTCTGCCTTTGGTGTTGTAGCTAAGAAGGACATCCTTATGCCGATGGTCATCTAGGTTTTCTCCTATATATCTTCTATCAGTTTAATAATCTTGCATTTTGAAGTAATGTCTGTAATCTATTGACCTTAATCCTAGTCCTAAAAAAAAGTAGCAAGAAAAAAACCCAAACAAAACCTAGTTCTGAGTCATGGACCAAAGCTGACTGTGTTATAGCATAAGCCACTTGAAGTGTTAGCCGTGATTAGCCATGCAAATTCCTAATAGGACTACAATTATTAGGCATAATAAGATTATTAATATCAGGTTTTAAATCAGCTATAATCTAACTGAGTCTTTGCACATAGATAGGTGAGGACAAAATGGACCTGAGTTACATTTTTAATGTTATTGCTTTGAACTCATTAAATCTTAAAGTGAATATTTTAAAATTTTATCTTAAATAATTAATAATTTGTTTCTGCTCCTAAAAATTTGACTCAATGGAGCCACAAGAAGGAATGCTTTTACTCTAGAAGTGACAAATTAAGTATTGATTTTTTGCTGTGGACATACATGAGAAAAAATACATGCTAGTCTACATTGGCTAACATTCATTTTTACATGGTATGTTTGTCTTACATGATGCTATAACTTGAATTTAGTTATAAAACAGTAAGAATGTATAGACAGAAAAGTGAACAAAAGATTTTATACATTGCAAAGCTCTAAACAGCAAAGAAAAAATGATTGTTACCTTCTGGATAAAAGAGAAAACTAAGTAAATATCGAAAGCCTTGAATACATAACAACATTATAATAAATGTCAATATTTATGGACTCCTTTGAAGCCAAGGTAAAAAAAGCAGGTTGTCTGAAACAGACAACCATTTAAAACACCTTAAAAATTCAAATCATTGAAAATTCAAGTGCTTCTTTTCTTCTAAATGTTGTTTCATATAATAGTGAAGGCAACATGTTTATAAATAGGCATTGGTAAGCTCAGGACATCTTATACACTCAAAATATTCATACAGAGTCTTTCACTATTCTGTGAGTCTTCCTGCTGCTCTCTATTGCTATCAATTATAGTGTTGGAAGGAACTTTAACAAACAGGTGACTGATTCAAAAAAGGAGAAAACATATCTGTCCTTAAGATAACCCCTTGATAGTGGATGCTGTTGTTAAGACCCAAAGGACTTTCTCACCTTTCTATCCCATAATTTTTGAGGCATAGTCCAGGCTCTACAACACCCCACAGCCATGCTAATCTTTCATTCCAACACGTTTTCTCAGTTCAGCAGCGGCTTTTTCCAGCTGTTCGATGTTCCATTGCCATTGTCTTCTATTTGAGTGAAGCTTATTTACCTGACAGTGCAAGCGCTTAAGAATTGCACCATATCTTTTATGTTGTACCTATTAAAAGAAGAGCACATATCAATAGGGCTTGAGAAAGAAAAATAGTAAACAGCCATAAAGGATATTTTGACTACTCTAAACAGGAAAGCACTCGATTAAAAATTATTCAATAAATAATAATGATAAAAAATAAACAGTAATTATAACTATTTATCAGAGAAGGCAATGGCACCCCACTCCAGTGCTCTTGCCTGGAAAATCCCATGGGCAGAGGAGCCTGGTAGGCTGCAGTCCATGGGGTCGCTAAGAGTCAGATACGACTGAGCAACTTGACTTTCGCTTTTCACTTTCATGCACTGGAGAAGGAAATGGCAGCCCACTCCAGTGTTCTTGCCTGGAGAATCCCAGGGACGGGGGAGCCTGGTGGACTGCCGTCTATGGGGTCGCACAGAGTCGGACACGACTGAAGAGACTTAGCAGCAGCAGCATAACTATTTATTCAATGCTTACTGCATGTTAGATACTGTGATGAGAGCTTTTTACATATGATTAAATCCTCATAACTCCTTATGATATAAATATTAATTCTCATTTTTGTATAAACTAAATATCAAGGAGTTTAAGTCACACACTCAAGGTTTCACAGCTGGTAAATTATGGTATTTGGGATTTGAACCCAAGGCAAGCATTTGTGATGAAGGGCTTTCTACTTATCAAAGTAGTTTTCAGTTAGGAGGAATGTTTTGTTTTTTGTTTTTTTTTTCCTGTATCAAGTGGTTCACTGAAACATAGACGCAACTGAGCTAAAAGATCTGGGAAATAATGTAGGCCATTTTCCTGCCAGTAGGTCAATATTTATGTGTGACACAGTATATATACCACATTTTGTTTATCTGTTCATCCATCTAAGGACATTCGGGTTGTTCCTATTTCTGGCTATTGTGACTAATGTTGTGATGAATGTGGGTGTATGAATATTCCTTTGAGAGACTGTTTTCAATTTTGGGGGGCATATACCTACCCTGAAGTAGAACTGTTGGATCGTTTAATAATTCTGTTTGAGGAATTGCCATGCTGTTTTCTACTCTGGTTGTACAAATTTACGTTCTCACCAGCATGGAGGAGGGTTCCAATTCTGCACATACTGAAAGTGCTTTATATTATCTGCCTTTCTGGTCATAATCAAAGCCATCTTAGTGGGTATGACGTGGTACTTCCTTTGAGTGTGACAGTGGTGTTGTGGTAAAATGTCCTTTTTAAATGAACGGGTAGAATAATATTAATAGAATAATGGGACTGTGAAAGTTACCTCTTCATTCTCATATCTGTTTAAGAGAGAGCTCTAGTCAATCAGGCTGCTGCTAAGTCTCTTCAGTCGTGTCTGACTGTGTGTGACCCCATAGACGGCAGCCCACCAGGCTCCCCCGTCCCTGGGATTCTCCAGGCAAGAACACTGGAGTGGGTTGCCATTTCCTTCTCCAATGCATGAAACTGAAAAGTGAAAGTGAAGTCGCTCAGTCTTGTTCGACTCTTAGCGACCCCAGGGACTGCAGCCTTCCAGGCTCCTCCTCTAGGTCAATACAGAAAAGAATCAATTTGTCAAAACAACATGCCACATTTATCAAAGTAATCAATTTGCCAAAAAAAGTTTATAGCTTAAGATGGCTGTAGGGAAATAAGACTGGGTTTCTGGGGCCTTAAGACTCTGCCCCAAGCTGTCTCCGCTTCTCTCTGTAACTCAGCTTTCCTTTCTACTGGGGCCTTTCTTCCTGGGATCCTCAGCGGAGCACCCCTCTCTCTCTTCGAGCTCCTCCCTTAGTGAGCTCAGAGCTTCTTTACTTTTATCATGCCATGGCTCATTCTGATAGTATAGCAAGGAACACAGACTCCTTCTTAGAATGTTTTTAAATGTATAAAATACAATACATGGGATTACAAAAGAAATCAATTATGATCCTCAGCGGAGCGCCCCTCTCTCTCTTCGAGCTCCTCCCTTAGTGAGCTCAGAGCTTCTTTACTTTTATCATGCCATGGCTCATTCTGATAGTATAGCAAGGAACACAGACTCCTTCTTAGAATGTTTTTAAATGTATAAAATACAATACATGGGATTACAAAAGAAATCAATTATATGGAAACACAGTTCTGCAGAGCATCAGGGGAACTAGGACAGAGACACTCTAGGTATTTCAAAATACTGATATAAAACTCATCAACTAAGACTTCACATAAATAACTAAAAGCTTTATATATCTTTTTAAATTTTCAGTGTTTTTAATTCTGCAAATTCAGATAGTTCATTCAAACTGCTGAACTAGGCCTCCTGATATGTTGGCAAAACAGAAACTGACTTAAATTAGTAAATAGAAGGTAATATATTAGGTAATATATTAGGTAATAAAACTGTATAGAAAAGAAGATTTTAATATATCAAATACATTCAAAAGGATATATATCAAGCTGGGCTTCCCAGGTGGTGCTAAAGAGTCTGCCTGCCAATGCAGGAGACTTAGGGGATGTGGGTTTGATCCCTAGGTTGGGGAGATCTCCTGGAGTAGGAAATGGCACCTCACTCCAGTATTCTTGCCTGGAGAATCCCATGGGCAGAGGAGCATGGGAGTTATAATATAAACTAAAGAAAGAATAACCCATCAGAAGGGATTATGTAAAGAACACAGCATAAAAATGGGCAAGTGAAGATAGTTCCCTCTCAGTGACTCAAATAAGAATAACGCTGTTATGGAGATTGGCTCCTCGAGTGTTCAGAGCCAGAGGTCAAGAGCACTCAAACTCAAGTGATGGACTTGGTTTCCATGCTCAGTAACCAGCTTTGTGATTATCTGACTTCCAGTGTCATTTCCTTACAAGTAGAAGAAGCGCTAATGACTGATACAAGTTTTCTGATTTCCTTGAGAGTTTTGTGCATTCTTCTAAATTAATAAACTAGCATTTGAGTTTTATATAGTTGCTATTTGTGAACTCTAGTAACACCTCCTTATATCTCCCCAATCCTGGGATACTTACAAGGTCAAGTTGCTAACCTCATAAGGCTAAAAGGCAGTTTTGGCCACGAAGTGACTTTGTAAAGGTGAAGGTCACATTGGGAGCCTTCTTGGAGGCTAGCCAATTGTTCAGCCTCTATTGGTATAATTCTGACTTCAGTAAGTGTCAATACTTAAACTTGAATACCATTATACACCCAAGAATGTAGTGGTTCTGTAGAGAATATAGCTTTTTTTTGCCTCTAGGAAATGGATACTATTCTTATGTACTTATTGTTACCGTTGCGGCAGAAATAATAATGAAGCAGAGGTGGTGCCCACAGAATACAGAGGTAACAAGAACTGCTTCTTCATTCCCTTTGCTCTACACATACTTCTAGAATCTGAGTCCAGGTATGTTCTCATCTTAAGACCTCGGCCCCTGTTTTTTCCCTTTGCCTGAAAAACCATTCATGACTAGCTCCATCACTTCTTTACACTGTGTTTTGAAAGTTGGACGTACTCTGATTCCTGAGATAAACTTTGCCTGGTCATGAGGTATTCACTTTTTTATATATACCAGCTATAGTCAATGTGAAAATATTCTGCATCTATGCTCATGAGGAACACTGGTCTGCAATTACTTTTCTGATAATGTTCCTGTTCATTTTGTGTGTCAGAGTTAGGCTGGCCTCCCAAAATAAGCTTGGAAGAGTTCCTGCCTCAATTTTCTGAAAGAATGTGCATGATCTAGATATTATTTCTTCCTTAAATATGTGATAGTCACTGTGTTTTGAAAGTTGGACGTACTCTGATTCCTGAGATAAACTTTGCCTGGTCATGAGGTATTCACTTTTTTATATATACCAGCTATAGTCAATGTGAAAATATTCTGCATCTATGCTCATGAGGAACACTGGTCTGCAATTACTTTTCTGATAATGTTCCTGTTCATTTTGTGTGTCAGAGTTAGGCTGGCCTCCCAAAATAAGCTTGGAAGAGTTCCTGCCTCAATTTTCTGAAAGAATGTGCATGATCTAGATATTATTTCTTCCTTAAATATGTGATAGAATTTACCAGTGAGTTTACCAATCTGAAGGTTTCCTTATGGGAAGAGATTTAATTATGAGCTCAACTTCATTGATTTCTAATTCATACCATTTATATAGCCTAATTTGAAATGGATCATAGATCAAAACATGAAAGTAACTTCTTCCTGTGTTGATGATGATATGCATATTTTTCAA
Source organism: Madoqua kirkii (assembly GCA_006408675.1). Lineage (NCBI taxonomy): Eukaryota > Metazoa > Chordata > Mammalia > Artiodactyla > Bovidae > Madoqua > Madoqua kirkii. Next base: position 149 of record SJYC01096418.1, on the reverse strand, counting down.
GGAATTTGCCCATTTCATCTAAGTTGTCAAATTTATTGACATGAAGCTGTTTAAAAGAGGCTTTTATCACCCTTTTAAGTCTATAGGACCTAAGGTAATATCCCCTCTATCCTCCTTTTTCTGATCAGTATTGTTACTGTTATCAATTT
>SJYC01096415.1:0-38328 GCA_006408675.1 Madoqua kirkii | reverse complement strand
AGTACTGTTCAACTCTTTGCAACCCTATGGACTGTAGCCCACCAGGCTCCTCTGTCTGTGGACTTTTCCAGGCAACATACTGCAGTGGGTTGCCCTTTCCTACTTCAGGGAATCTTCCTGATTCAGGCATCAAAACTGTGTCTCTTATATCTCCTGCATTGGCAGGCAGATTCTTTACCAGTGCTCCACCTGGGAAGCAGTTTATTTAAATAAACAACTAAGATATATAATGTGTATCTGTATATCAATACTTCTCTTGTTCACTTCTGATTGATATATACATTATTTTCACAACTTATAAATAATTGTTTTTATTTGCAAAGCAATTACTTTTGTAAAACTCAGTCCATTCCATTAAAAAGTTATAGAGAAGAGCCATGGAAATTTTGAGTAAAGAGTAAAATTCTGGTGCGATCCAACAAGCTCCCATACTTCTACTTTTATGATGAAGGGAACACTTACAGATATGGTTGAGGATTTAAATTATGATAGGTTCATACTGCTAATCAGTCTGCTTTCAGTCCCAAAGTAATATCATCTTCAAGTATCCTTTTCACACTGGAAATTATCTTTTAAGACATGTTCAGCATTTTTACAAGATTTTCACTGTGGTTTGCATCAGCATCTTCTGTTTTCAGTTATGTCCCTTATGCTCACTTTCAGCCATTTTCCCTGGAGAGAACAGGGAATGAGAAGATGGAAGTTTTGGAATCCAATCTGTTTTTCATCCAGAAAAGGGATCTGTGTCTCAAAGCTAGCTTCCTCTTCTATGCTCACCACAAATGAAACCTGGAAAATTTGGTGACCTGGCATTGTCTTATATGAATTAAGGCATTAATTCTATTGCTGTTCTGTGATACATTATGTAGCCTTAGACCTGATCAGGGTCATAAAACTAGTTTAATATCATCTGTTCATGATACGAATGAGAAAACTATGGCTTAAAAAGAGATTACTGTCAAACTTGCCAAAATTGCATAACTGTTTAGTGGCAAGTTCCTAAGGAAAATGTATTTCTTTTGCAAACCAGTTATCCAGTGAGTTTTTGTTAATCCCCTAGAGTCACAAGGCGATTCTGGGAGGGCCAGGCTTTTCAGATTTCTTAACAGAATATGATCAACAAAGAAGACTATGAAGCCATACATAAGACTATGAGGTAATACATTTATTACCTTTTCATGAAATAAGAAACATTGATCTTGAACTTTTGGGACATTCCAACAGCATTCAAGATGGAGAGGAAAAGCCTGGAAATTTTGAAATAATTGTGCTCCTATTTTGAAAGTTCATATAGTTACACTGCTTTTATTTGCCATGTTTGTGGTGGTAAACCTGTGAAAACTGGCAGGAAATCAATGCTGCCTTTTGTCTGGCTCTCTGTGTTCAGAAAAATCTCCCTCTGGATGGTTGAGGATTTAATAATATCAATAAAGGCTTTTATAGTCTCTGAATATTTCATCATTTTTTATAGCTTGAGTCAAACTATGTTTGCTTGTTAGGAATATTTCTCAATCTTTACACTGTAAATTCAGTTGGGAAAATGCTAACGAGATTATGATTTCAAGTATCATTCCCATCTGGGATGGTACTGTTTTCCACAACCAAAGACTGAACTCTAAACTTTCAAATCATGTAAAAATTAAAAATCTCTGAGGTACATTTAAGGATGGATCACAGTGGGTGAATTCTTTCTACTGGAGAAAAATATATACCCTCCATTTTCATGTCTCACACAAATTGCCCACTGCCCTCCCCTCCCCTCATTGGCTGCACGTGACTCACAGAGGCCCACACAAGCTCGCTTGTTATCCAACCCTATTGTCAGGAGAAAATAATTGAGAATATTGCCTCACAGCCCTGGTAGTAATGGTTAAGAGCATAAAATGTGAACCTAGTTAGAATGGAGTTCAAATTCTTGCTGATAAATTTACAAGCTCTGTGATCATAAGCAAGTTACTTAAGCTAAGCATCAGTTTAGGTTTAGAATGGAAATAATAATAATAATACATCATGGAACTGCAGTGAGATTTAAATGAGGTAGTACACATTTAGAATAGGGTATAATGCCTTTTGTGTGCTAGTCAATAAATGCCGTTTAATATAAAATATCTTGAGAAATAAGTAATATCTTGTCCAAGATTTAAAACTTCTATTTCCCTAGTGGTACTTCAATGATTTCTACTCCTTAAGTAAACTGACATAGATTAATTTATAGGTTTGCCTCAGGGGTGATTTTGAGATTTTTTACAGACTGGTTTAAAAAAATATACACACTCTTTTGCTAGATTTCTTACTTATTTGATCCCTTCATCAATGATGTGGAAGCATGAGAATAAATTATTTCCCATTCCCTTAATGCTGTGAAATATATTTTTAATAATAGTCTATGACTATTCTAAAAGGGATTTCCCTGGTAGCTCAGCTGGTGAAGAATCAACCTACAAATTGGGAGACCTGGGTTCAATCCTTGGGTTGGAAAGATCCTCTAGAGGAGGGAATGGCTACCCACTCCAGTATTTTGGCCTGGAGATTCCACGGACTGCATAGTCCATGGGGTCACAAAGAGTCTGACATGGCTGAATGACTTTCACCTATAAGTAAAAGTCAGATTAAAATCTGACTAATTTCAGATTAAAATCTACCTACCTAGCTTCTGTGTTTGTCTCTTGCATGCATACGATTTTCTCGAAGACTAAAAAATCTTACAGTGTTATTTTTTTTCTTTCTGCTGTTACCGCTGCTGCTGCTGCTGCTAAGTCACTTCAGTTGTGTCTGACTCTGTGCGACCCCATAGATGGCAGCCCGCATAACTATTTATTATCTTGTTGAATTTCCTCATTGCTTGCTTTTTATTAGAAACATGTAGGCTGCAGTCCATGAGGTCACTAACAGTCGGACACAACTGAACGACTTTACTTTCACTTTTCACTTTCATGCATTGGAGAAGGAAATGGCAACCCACTCCAGTGTTCTTGCCTGGAGAATCCCAGGACACAGGAGCGTGGTAGGAGGCCATCTATGGGGTCGCACTGAGTCGGACACGACTGAAGTGACTTAGCAGCAGCAGCAGCAATACCTCTAAAGGAAAATCATTTTGTTGTACTAATGACTGTACTAATGTAATGTACTCTTGTAAATCTACTCTTGCTTTATTGACTATGCTAAAGCCTTTTGCTATATGGATCACAACAAATTGTGGAAAATTCTTCAAGAAATGGCAATACCAGGCCACCTTACCTGCCACCTGATAAATTGGTATGCAGGTCAAGAAGCAACAGTTAGACCTGGAGATGGAACAACAGACTGGTTCCAAATCACAAAGGAGTATATCAAGGCTGTATTTTGTCGCCCTGCTAATTTAACTTATATGCAGAATGCATCATTGTCAGGCTGGATGAAGCACAAGCTGGAATCAAGATTGCCAGGAGAAATATCAATAACCTCAGATATGCAGATGACACCACCCTTATGGCAGAAATGAAGAGGAACTAAAAAACCTGTTGATGAAAGTGAAAGAGGAGAGTGAAAAAGTTGACTAAAACTAAGATCTTAGAAAACTAAGATCAAGGGATCCAGTCCCATCATTTCATGGCAAATAGATGAAGTAACAGAGGAAACAATGACAGACTTTATTTTGGGGGGCTCCAAAATCACTGCAAATTGAGACTTCAGCCCTGATATTAAAAAGCACTTCCTCCTTAGAAGAAAACCTGTGACCAACCTAGATAGCATGTAAAAAAGCAGAGACATTACTTTGCCAACAAAGGTCTGTCTAGTCAAAGCTATGATTTTTCCAATGGTCATGTATGGATAAGAGAGTTGGACTATAAAGAAAGCTGACCACTGAAGAGTTGAAGAGTTTGAACTGTGGTGTTGGAGAAGACAATTGAGAGTCTCTTAGACTGCAAGGAGATACAACCAGTCCATCCTAAAGGAAATCAGTCCTGAATATTCACTGGAAAAACTGATACTGAAGCTGAAACTCCAATACTTTGGTGACCTGATTCGAAGAACTGACTCATTGGAAAAGACTCTGATTCTGGGAAAGATTGAAGTTGGGAGGAGAAGGGGATGACAGAGGATGAGAGGGTTGGATGGCATCATTGACTCGATGGACAGGAGTTTGAGCAATCCCCAGGCTTTGGTGATGGAAAGGGAAGCCTGGCATGCTGCAGTTCAAGGTGTCACAAGCAGTCAGACACAACTGAGCGACTGAACTGAACTGAACTGAATGACTGTACCTAGATATCATTCCTAGGCTCCAAATACAGAAAGAAAACAATACCACTTAATTTAATAAAAATACTTCAAAATAAAAATTCAATATTAAAAATGAAAATTAATAAAAGGAAAACTAAGGTATCCCTTAGCTAACAATTTTAGGAACTTGGTATTATTTATGGAGCTGGGATAACAAAAAAAGGGATCAACATTGTTAAAACTTACAATGTAGAATAGAGGTCCCACAGCATTATAACATGGGCCTCTGGGAAGGGATTTAGCTGGTACTGATATCTCTGAACTTAGAATTAGGGGGTAACGGTCTAGAGCCCAGATATCTGATGAGGGAGTAACATCAGTTACTGCTGCTCTGATTCTTCACATGTTGGAAAAACTTGCAAGCTGAAATCAACCGCTGTTACTAGGGTGAAGAAGTGTTGCTGGAGTGACACTAACAAGAGTAGGAAATAGACACAGGCAAAGGCAGCAGCCAGAAAGGACAGTGTTCTGCCTTTAGCTTTGCTGTCTCCCTTTCAGCACCCCTTCTTGATAGACTGTTAAGGGACCCTATTGGCAAACAAAAATTTGAGTTTTCTGAATTTCAACATCATAAAGCAGAATAAGGAAAGGTGGGTTTTAAGCTGAAAAATAATAGCTTAATATCTGGCACAATGCAGGAAATAAGACTATAAAATAAAAGACTATTAAATTTACCTTGAAGGAACGTTTTCAGGCCCTCATGTCTCCCAAACTTGTTTTCTACAGATGTTGTAGGCTTTCAAGCTGGCTAGACTCTTTCAACCCTACTTTGACCAACCGCAGACCAGCACTCTTTCTCAGAGCTATACCTTACTAAGTGGCTTTTGGAGGAAGCCTATTCATATTACAGCTAATTAGAGCATTAGGTGGACACAGATCACAATCAGAGAAATAAATAATGTCAGGATCCAAAGAACCAAAGATATAACTAATCCTCATTTTTACTCCTTAGGCAATTTGGGAACATAATGCCCTGCATCTAAAATTAAATTATCTGCAAACATCTGGAAAATGATGGGTAAGTTAATGCAAATAAGTTGACCCACTAGACCCACTAGTTTGTATTTCTTTACAACCTCACCACTGGGCATTAGAAAATATTTTATTTGTTTACTTTTGGATATATCTGGAAATGGTACTGTGTGACTTGCATTATCATGATATGGTCATTGGCAATTTGGATGATCTAACTCTTGATCTAACCAATATCATAATTATTTATTTCTAGGTAACATCTCCTTCCCACTCCAGTACTCTTGCCTGGAAAATCCCATGGATGGAGGAGAGTGGTAGGCTGCAGTCCATGGGATCTCTAAGAGTCAAACATGAATGAGCGACTTCACTTTCACTTTTCTCTTTCATGCATTGGAGAAGGCAGTGGTAACCCACTCCAGTGTTCTTGCCTAGAGAATCCAGGGATGGGGGAGGCTAGTGGGCTGCCGTCTATGGGGTCACACAGAGTCGGACATGACTGAAGCGACGCAGCAGCAGCAGCAGCAGCAGCAGCAGCAGCAGCAGCAAGGTCTCATTAGAATCTTGTCATGCTCAATGATAACTTGATAGATTCCTAAATTGTGTATCTTTTATTGCCAATTATGAGTGGTCTAAATACTAGTGTTGGCAACAATTCTGCCAATTTCTTACTGATAGAACACTTGCAGTTAAAATATAACCTCAGTGTGGATTACTCCATAGGTTTATGGTGGTGGTGGTTTAGTTACTCAGTCGTGTCCAATTCTTGTGGTTCCATGGGCTGTAGCCCACCAGGCTTCTCTGTTCATGGGATTTCCCAGGCAAGAGTACTGGAGTGGGTTACCATTTCCTTCTCCAAGGTATCCTCCTGACTCAGGTATCAAAACTGGGTTTCTTACATTACAAGAAGTCTCCTGCATTGCAGGCAGATTCTTTATAGACTGAGCCACCAAGAAAGCCCCCTGTAGGTCTACAGAGTTAATTAAAGAAAAAATTACTCAAACCCATTTACAGTTTCAATCTTGTTTTATTAAATGGCAGTCTTTTGCAAGTAAAAGTCTAGAAAACAAGGAATGAGCATTTTTATTGCTCTTTATTAAGAAACTAGCTTTATTTAATGACTAGTAATCATTGTCTTCTTAACTCCAATTTAGGCAAAATAAAAAGTGACCATTTCCATACTAAAGCCCTTAAATTCCTTAATAGTAATATCTCCATTCAAATACAAAAATGAAGTAAAGATTTCCAGGATTCCATAGATAACAATATAATTAAAAAAAAATACTACCACACTCTGACTGGAAAATTTTTGTCTATTTATTATATAGCCACAAAGTAGAAAATGGTAGTAGTCCAATAATATGTGGGCAGTAGATTGATCAGCCTATCTTTAGGCTCAAAAAACTTTTCCCAGAAGTTCAACATTATAAAATTAATGAAACAAACTTTTAATTACAATACAAAGGAAATCACATAGATGTTGATTAAATTCAAACTGCCAAATAAATTTACTTTTTAAAACTATGTTTTTATTTCAATGGGAAGTTTTGAGATTGTCAAGGCTAACGATAATTACATATTTTGGCATGAGTATTCCTCACATAATTTTATGAGAGAAATTAGGAAAATCCTGATTAATTGAGCTAAATCTGAAAAACATCACTTTTTTATTTAACGTTCCCTTATCTAGTAGAATTCAGATTTATTTTCCTCTTGGGTATAGAAACTCTACCTATTGTAAACATTTAGTCAGTCGTTTAAGCTAAATAACTATCATAAGAAGAATATCAACTTCCAAATACATTAAAATTTTTCTTGCTCAGCAAATTCTACTCTTTCTCAGATTATTTTTCCTAAATAATTCTTCTGTCCTCTTCCTTTAGGTTAGACAATAAACTCATAATGTAGCTTATCCCACCTTGAACATAGGAATCTTATTTTATCTTCAAATATAGACTCATGAGTTTTCCGGATTTTCTTAAAATGCTACCTCTACTGGGCCATGTCTCTCAACCTCATGTCTTAGATTCAGGACATTGCAGTAAGCACTTTCACATTACTGATCATCCTACACTCTTCATCTCACTAAGTTTACAATAATGTAATACCTCTCTCAGCATTCAATGTCCTTTGATTAGAATTTGACTCCATAGATATTTGACAAAGTCATCGACAATTTCTCTCTAATTATAATTACAGATGCTTCGAGTAATACCAGTGTGTATCATGTTTTATGGTTTCCAGAGATGGCTCAATGTGTAATGACCTGTAATGCAGGAGATGAGAGTTGAATCCCTGGGTTGGAAAGATCCCCTGGAGAAGAGCATGGTAACCCACTCTATTATCCTTGCCTGGAGAATCCCACGGACAGAGGAGCCTGGTGGACTACAGTCCATACGGTTGCAAAGAGCTGGATATGACTGAAGCAATAAACTGTGGAAAATTCTGAAAGAGATGGGAATACCAGACCACCTGACCTGCCTTTTGAGAAATCTGTATGCAGGTCAGGAAGCAACAGTTAGAACTGGACATGGAACAACAGACTGGTTCCAAATAGGAAAAGGAGTACATCAAGGCTGTATACTGTCACCCTGTTTACTTAACTTATATGCATAGTACATCATGAGAAATGCTGGGCTGGAAGAAACACAAGGTGGAATCAAGATTGCCAGGGGAAATATCAATAACCTCAGATATGCAGATGACACCACCCTTATGGCAGAAAGTGAAGAACTAAAAAGCCTCTTGATGAAACTGAAAGAAGAAAGTGAAAACGTTGGCTTAAAGCTCAACACTGAAAAAACGAAGATCATGGCATCTGGTCCCATCACTTCATGGGAAATAGATGGGGAAATAGTGGAAACAGTGTCAGACTTTATTTTGAGGGGCTCCAAAATCACTGCAGATGATGACTGCAGCCATGCAATTAAAGGATGCTTACTCCTTGGAGGGAAAGTTATGACCAACCTAGATAGCATATTCAAAAGCAGAGACATTACTTTGATGACTAAGGTCCCATCTAGTCAAAGCTATGGGTTTTCCTGTGGTCATGTGTGGATGTGAGAGTTGGACTATGAAGAAGGCTGAGCACCGAAGAATTGATGCTTTTGAACTGTGGTGTTGGAGAAGACTCTTGAGAATCCCTTGGACTGCAAGGAGATCCAACCAGTCCATTCTGAAGGAGTTCAACCCTGGGATTTCTTTGGAAGGAATGATGCTAAAGCTGAAACTCCAGTACTTTGGCCACCTCATGGGAAGAGTTGACTCATTGGAAAAGACTCTGATGCTGGGAGGGATTGAGGGCAGGAGGAGAAGGGGACGACCGAGGATGAAATGGCTGGATGGCATCACGGACTTGATGAACGTGAGTCTTGGTGAACTCCAGGAGAATGTGATGGACAGGGAGGCCTGGCATGCTGCGATTCATGGGGTCATGAAGAGTCGGACACGACTGAGTGACTGAACTGAACTGAACTGAAGTAACTGAGCATGCACCGTGTTTTCACCTTCATATCAGCTTCTTCTGCAACAGACAAGAAGCAAGCAGGAATTTCTTCATGCCAAAGTACTGATCTCCCTGTAGAACCTTGAATCTGTATGCTTGTCTGATTTCCTGTACTATAATGCAATATTATGTCAGAAGAAGAGTGAAAAGAAAGAATCTCTGAACTAATCAAATTCTAATTCTAAATGGTTTGGAAAACGACTTATGTTGTGGCCCCTTTTCTCTTTAACTTACATTTAAATAGCTTGATTCTGGTTTTAGATGAGTTGGATGAAAGCCCACTTGCCATACCAAAAGGAAGAAAATTATCCTCTTCTATAGTGTTGACATGTTTTTATATCAGGAACTAAGAGCAACCTCAAAAAGCAATAAAATCTCTGGGCTAATTACTGTCAGACAAAACAACTTAATGTCAACTCCACTGAAGCTAAAGTTGTGTTTGGCAGGAGTTCTCAGCTGTTAAAATGGACACTATGAAATAACTCCATCCTGCAAGCCAGTTCATCTTAGAAGAGTGCTCTGCAGCCAACTCCCTGTTGGCCAATCAGTTTATAGCACCACTTAAAATTTGGAGCAATTCTGATCCAACACTGAATTTCTCTTATAGAGAAGACATGTATGATTTCAAGGTATTTCCTGTCCAGATAAATTATTTTATACACAGAACTCCATGCTAATTGAATTGCGATTCAAGCTTCTGCATTAATCTCTTTCTGGAAAGCATCACAAATTCCAATGCAGTGGTAAGGTGACTGTCCTTTTATGAGTCCTAATGTGTACAAACAAGGAAAGGATAGGGTTGCTGTCAGATGTTTAAATATCTCATGGGGATGGGTCTTTCTGCAAATAGTAGCACAAAATCTATAATTTGATCACCAGGCATGGGATTCAGTTTTATATCCTCTAAATAAGGTTGCTAGAAACCAACATCCTTGAAATCTCTTAGCTTGACTTCCTTTAATGATGCCTTTGTTGTGTTATGATTCAATGTTTTGCCTTGAGTTTAGTCTAAAGGTAACATAAATAATAACTACACAAAAACATTTCTAACCTTTGGCCAAATTGTTGGAATATTGTCTATTAGAGTGCTTATATATATTGAGCACTCTAATAGACAAAGTTTCCATTCCAGACTATATGTGCTACCCTCAGACTTGATATTCATATTGACCCAGATTTTTCCAGAAATCTTTTAACTCCTTGAATTTACTCTCCTTTCTCCTCCTCAAATATCACTAGCTCTGCCATTCCCCATGTTTTCTCCTTTCCTTCTCTAACACACATCTTATAAAGGCTTCCTTTGGTGTGTGCTGCTTGTTAGAAATATTCCACGCTTTCAGGTGTCTGATCATTTTGCTAACCATTTTGCTTTGTTGTCAATATTCTCCCATACAGTTTGTCTCCTTTCAGTCTGATGCTCAGAAGCACTAAAATGAACATCTTCTCTTCAGAAAGACTCATTTCATAAGGCCTCTGCCGCCCCTCATGTTATTGTCCCTCATGGCACTGCTTTGTTGCCTCTATTGCTGGCCCAAACTTACCTATATTTGAAATTTCAATATAAATGCTGGCACCCTGGAGACCTTTGTTTACTACCCTAATCTCACTAACAGCCCTTTCTTTAAAGAGATGTGTAGCATTTTTTACCTGCAACTGATAATACTGTGCTTAGTTAAGGTCATCAGTTTTTCTACAGTAGCCTCTAGTATAAGCTGGTGAAAAAAGCATACAGAGTTAACTGACTATTATAAATAGTTCTAGTGAACAGCAATCATTCCTTTAGAGTCATCATGTGCAGCAGCTTGCAAATATTATTCTTTCATGAGTGTGGTCTTTGACTATGTGGCCAGCACAGAGTTTGCACTTAGTAGGTGTTCAATATCTGTTGAATGAAAGAAAATCTTCACTGGCTCCATGTTCCTTAGATCCATTATTCTCAATCTTCCATGGACATAGTAATAAATTTCATATGCTTAAAAACTGAGAATCCAAAATACCAACTTGGATTGATCGGTAATTGGGATGTGCATTACAATTAGTAATTGGGATGTGCATTCCAGGGACTATGAATATGATTGTTTGAAAAAAAAAAATCCAGGAGATTTTGATAGGCGAGACCCAAAGTTGAAGAAAATATGCTCTAGAAAATAAAGTTGAGGTTCCCTCAAATTTGCCTTTTAAAAGTTATTTTCCACTGTCCGCTTTCCATACTAAACAGAACTACATATTACTGTTTGTGAAGGATCATTTTAGCACTAAATCACTTTGAACCTCAAATCTTCCCTATTCACACTCAGGTTCTTACCTTCAGAGGCCAAATAAAAGGCTACCTCTTCCTGAAAGCCTTCCTTTATTATCACCTCCCTCTCTACGCCCCCTCCTAGCACATCCTTTTGCCACCAGTTTGTTCCCTCATCAATGACCCTAGCTACTTAGTGCCAAGGTTATTAGTACATCTGATATTTTTTCTCCTATTTTAGATTGTCAGTTATTAAAGATAGTTTTGTGTCTAAGTCTTCTTTAATCCCCTGGTGTGCTTGTCATAAAGTGTACGTAAATTTTTTGCTCAGTAAACATTAAGTAACTTAAAGAAGCAAGTAGGTATTGATATTACTGCATAGCTTCTTTTTACTTCAATACCCTTCTCTCCTCTCTTACACCCCATCAGTGACTCTCTACCCTAGGTGATTTGGGATATGAAGTAGTTACACACTCACATCTCAAGCCCCTTTCTTCAGATGCGTTTTTAATGTTGCTACATAGAACATGACAAGGCACCCCTCAACAGGAGGGAGATCTGTTTTTTGTTGTCTCCAACAAGGAAGTGCTACTTCCACCCTGGAGATCAGCTCACTTCTTGCTTTCACTGCAGTGTGGGAGAAAGAACACAGACACAGAACAGACTGAAAAGAAAAATTGCAGGGCCAATGTAAAGACAAAAACCAGCTTCTCTGTCAGCTAACAAGCGAAGTAGGCAGCCAGCACTTTTTTCTCAGCATTTTGAAAAGGAACAAGACTTCCTTACTGGCTGAATTTAAAGTTCCCTTTGTGGATTTACATTGCAAAGCCCCCCAAACCAAATGGCACATAGAGATGAGGTCAGAAAAGCAGAGAAAACAATCTGCAAACAACCCAAAAGAAGTCAGTTCAGACACTTCAGCTACACTGAACAGTCTTCACTAGATGCTCAGGGAGGAGAAAATGAAAGTTAACATCGGCACTTCACTGCCTTTATTTGAGATTGTTGCATATATTATGGTTAAATTCAGAAAATTTTCTATTCTCATTAAAAATCTCTTTAGAGGCTGCTTTAAGTCCAGAGCTATCAGACCTTGAAATAGAAGAACAGAAAGGGTGTTGCAGAAGTATAGTATTTCAGCTTCTGATTGCCGAAGGAAAAAAAAAAAGAAAGAAAGCAATCTAAATGAGTAGCATTCTTAAAGAATGCTGTCTATAAAACACTGAAATAGGCCCAAGAATGCTACTGTTTGCCTTCGATTAGCTGATTTTTTTTTAATTTTTCTGTCCATTGAGGGTATCCACCATGAACATCAAACCTAGTAAAGAATAGTGAAAATGTACCCTATGACTCAACTTCTCCTTTTATTGGTAAAATAATATTAATTCCCTTTTATTCCATAAAGTGAAGTGAGAGCAGTAAAGCGAGAAAAACAGTAACTCTGGTCCATTTTCCATAGGTATTTCAATTACTTTTCACTTACAAATGAATAGACACACTTTCTCTGACATCAACTTTCCCTCCTTTCTTTTCGGTTTAAGCACTACTTATATTTGGAATCTATTAGGTCTACAGAGCATAACCTTTTCTCTAGTAACATTAACCACGTATTGTTTCCTTTTTTCCCAAGTGCTAACTCACCGACTGGAAAACTAAATGAAACACTCACCCTGGCACCACTACCTGCCTTTTGTCGCTTTGAGCTGATAGGTAATGTACCATAAATGTTTTGTTACCATTTCTGGATTCCTGGGCTTTAGCAGTCACTGCTGTGAACTTCCTGTGAGTGAAAGTAGCTCTAAGCCTTGCTACATTGGTGTTAGTTTTCAATAGCTGGAACTGAGGAGAGCCTGGCATATTCTTCCAATGTAAATGCCAGGAAATTCCTTGATATTCACACATTCACAGTCTCATTGATAAATAACACTAGGGCTCAGGCAAACATTATCCAAAATAGCCTACACCATGACCCAATGAAGGCTGCAGAGTCACTGAAATATTAAATATGAAAGACCTCTAGGATTTCTTTACAGCATTCTATAAAAGAGATTTATTAGTGAGTACTATCTTTATGGGAAATGATGCAAAAACGATGGTAAAGGTGTATAAAAAGAACATATGAAAACTCACAGAGAGAGACAGTGCATTGAGGGAGAGGCAGCTTTTCTAAAGGTGAATGGTTTTGCTGGCTTGTTTCGCGTATATCTTCCTGTGATGGACGCAAAACCAACGTTTTAGAATGTCATTTTCAGGAAATGAAAGAGAATGGTTCTCTAACAAACAGCTTCTGGTTTTTATATGTCAAAAGATATCATTTTTCAATTTCAAAGGAAGGGACACTCAGTTCAAAGCCCCTCTCTAGAGTTCTTGCTTTTGCCTACGAAGACCGAACTCATTTATGTCCAAAGGGAATAATCCCCTCACCAGTTTACACAGCCTTCGTCTGTTTCTGTATAGAGGAATGATGATTCCAAGTAATTATAAAAATAATATTGTGACCAGAACAAGTATATCAAGCAAGCATCCACCGGCCCCCTACATCATTCTGTATTATGCTTTTATGCTATTTCCAAAGGGGTTTGAATAGAATATTCAGGGGAAAAAAGTGTTTCTTCTTCAGAAGCAGAAAGGCCCTTTCTGATAAAGTCCCCTGTAGATCATCTGTTCACTGGAGGTGATCTCTGCAGCTTGACAAGGAGCTGTGTGACATTACAAAGCAGGACGAGGAGCAGTGTGTGCCCGCCTAGTGTCAGCAGAGCTGGCACATGCTGAAAAGTCATTTGCCTGTTTGTCTTTTTTTCTTTAAGTGTCTCTTTCCTTTGGCTTGTAATTACTTCCACAATACACAATTTTGTTTGCAGTTTGTAATTTTCTGCTGCAGTGATTTCAAAGTTTCAGAATAATCAATTTTGCAAGGATGATAACATATATATGTATGTGTGTGTGTGTGTATGAGTTGACTTATTTGAAAGTTAAGTTTCACATCACATTATTCAGTCCCCTAAAAATCTTTCCACAGACCAGTGAAGCAAGATGCTCTGGTCTGGCCATGACAGAAGAATTCTACTTTCCTCCATTTGGGCCACTCTGCTGGTTTGAACTAGGCTTAAGGCAATTTGCATTATTTTCTTAATTCAATAATCATTCTAAATTGTTCTCCATAAGGTTAAATTGCCAAGGAAAAATCATCAAGTTATTGTCTTCATGACTTGAGGGAGAAAATTTTTATTTTCTTAAATGTAAGACAAAGTTGAACGTGATTTTCAATAATGACTCCCAAAGCTGGTATTAAGTACCTGAACAGATAAGACCATGATAAGGTCAAGAAAGAGGATATTTAAACATCTGTAGGCTTTTTCTCCTATTTCTTTTTTCTTTTTAAACTTAAGCTTTTAAATCTTGAAAGTTCATGTCCAGTGCCTTGATCAGAGATGATAAATGAACTACTGAATTGGAAGAAGATGCTGCTATTATTTTAACCAGTAAACTAACTCAGGGTTAATCTGGGTGTTATTTAACCTATTGAAAGTGTTTTGAGTGAACATATGGTTTCTATTGTGAAATCAAGGCACAGTTTTAACCATGAATATAGATAATTACCCTTTGGACTTTAAACATTTATATGTGCCGCGTTGTGTCAGAGCATTTTTCATGGTCAATAGGTTGAAAGGTTATAAAGTTGAAAATGAAAATCAGTACTTTTGAGTAAAACTATATAGCCAGCACAAAGAATGTGATTCACTACTGCTCTCTCTTGGAAAGAGCTAGGAATGGCATGCAGAAAACAATCACTACAAAAGCAGTTAGCGTAGACAGTGACTGCAAATCAGGCCCCCTTAAAAACCTAATCTCCATGCTTAGAAATTAAGCCTATATATTTATGAATGCTTCAATGATTATTTCATCAATTGAGTTATAGACAGATTTTTTTCTTAGTGTAATGGAAAGAAAAGGAGAACATTTTAACATTATTTTAAAACTTCAGATAAAATCTGTCTACTGCAACTCTGTTTAGAACTTTTAATAAAAGTGTAATTTGTGAACAGATATGGAACTTTTACAGCAGGGTACAAATTTTGTGAGTTACTCAATATGATCTCAATATTTTTGGCCTAAAAAAAACCAATGAAATAGAATCAGACAATACTGCACATATACACAGGCCTTGTGAATAGCTGGGTGTCATACTATCTCAAAAGAGCATGACCTCTTTTACAAAATAGTAACAGCAAATTTTCAAACCAGAGAGAGAGAGAGAGATTTTAATATGCTTTTCGCAAATTCCTATTTTTTAAATGAATTAACTTTGAAGTTACAGTACCCATTTGCACTTGCTTGTTATGTTACGCCTGTCTTAGAGTGGTTGGCTTATTACAAACCAAAAAATACTAAGGCAATTGCTCCTTCTATCCTCTTACTTTCAGATGACACATTTCTTGGGACAAAGACAGTGTTGTAAATATCTTTGGTTTTACCATGAAGGGAAGGCACATGCATTATTTCTGACATGAGTTTTGTTTTGCTCAGATTGCTCGGAACCATTGATATCAGATGCCTTTAAAGATCTCATTCAGATGCCTTTAAAGATCTCATTCAGTTTAGTTGAGTCATTCAGTCCTGTCTGACTCTTTGTAACCCTATGGACTACAGCATGCTAAGCTTCCCTTTCTATCACCAACTTCTGGAGCTTGCTCAAACTCATAATCATCAAGTCGGTGATGCCATCCAAGCATCTCATCCTCTGTCATCCATGTCTCCTCCCAACCTCAATCTTTCCCAGTGTCAGAGTCTTTTCCAATGAGTCAGTTCTTCACATCAGGTGGCCAAAATATTGGAGCTTCAGCTTCAAAACCAGTCCTTCCAATGAATATTTAGGACTGATCTCCTTTAGAATTGACTGGCTTGATCTCCTTGCAGTCTAAGGGACTCACAAGTCTTCTCCAGCAATACAGTTCAAAAGCATCAGTTCTTCAGTGCTCAGTTTTCTTTATGGTCCAACTCTTACATATATACATGACTACAGGAAAAACCATAGCTTTGACTATACAGACCTTGGAGGACAATGGAGGAGGGCATGGCAACCCAGCCAACACTCTTGCCTGGAGAATCCCCATGGACAGAGGAGCCTGACAGGCTACATTCATGGGATTGCAAAGAGTCCATGGGGTTGCAAAAAGTCAAACATGACTGAGTATGTATGCACACACACACAATTTTAAATAAAATAATTTTCACATTACTCTGTATTTGAATGTTTTATGTTTTTATAGAAATAATGTTTATATTAAGTCCTCAAAGTGCCCATCTTTGTTTTTCTTATATTCATAAGCTATTTATTTTTAGCTAATATTTCTCTTCTTGAAAGAACACAAAAATGAAAATTTCCTCACAAAACTGTAAGCTACTGGAATTACTATAAGAAAATTAGTTATGCTGTTTTCCCTTGAATTTATTACTATTGTTATTATTAGACTCTATTACTTAATGAATACATTTGCATACTCTAACAGACTTGTGCTTGAAAGACAGTGTATGGTCAGTATGTCTTAACTGTTATTATTTACTCATTAATTTATGTATTCAATAAATATTTGTAGAACTCCTACTGTGATATTCAGTGGTAAACTAAAGCAATACCATTTACCTTCACGGATTTTGTAATCTATAATGTACTGTCAACAATATTAACACATTTCTATTTTAGGACAGATTATCCTATTTCTGAGGTAGCTCAGGAGAGTGGGGCAAAGTAATGGAGGAGTATATACAATGTCCTCTCCAGACCCTTCCATTAAAAACTCTTCACAAGTTCTAATGAACCACTTTCAAATACAAAGTCACTCACTTTACATTTCACCCAAAGCCAGTCACCACAACTCTATGCTGTTTAAGTCAACCAGGGCTCCAATCAGAGTTCAGAAGGAAAATATACCAGATGTTGGTCTCAAGCAGTAGCTAAAATACTTTACCCCATGCCTACTTCTAAGAGATGGTAAATTGATTAAAAAAGTCTTTTCCATAAAGTTTATAAGCTGCTTGGAAATGCAATGATGGTCAAATGCTACATACTGTAAACAATATTTTAGTATTCTAAGATCTGTTTACAAGGGTGACCCCATCATTTAGTCTTGTTGAGACCCAGTTAAATGATATGCCCTGTGCTTGCTCTCCTTCGAAAGAGAAGTGACAAAGCCGACTTTTAAAATAGTCCTTATTACTATTTTAATGAATATTGAAGCATTTATTAAGAATTCATAAAAAAATATTAACTAAACTTAAGAAAATTCTTGAGAAAGACTTACACCTGTGAAAACACATGAAGCACCCATGACCGTGGTTCACAGTCAGCATTTTATTTCACCACTTTTAATAACTTTTGCTGCACCATATTACATCATAATCTGCCTGTGGCTTGTCCCATGAGGCCAAGAATAAGAATAAAGAAATGGGACAATATTAAGGGCATTAAACAAAAGCATGATTACTATTGATAAAATTACTTTATGTTTTTTTTAAAATAAAGGGCATTGTCTGGATTTCTTTACAGTCCTAGATATCATCACAATAGTATTAGAATCATTTCTGGAGAAAAGAAATGAAAAGTATTGATGTTATATTAGTACTGAGATTTTTTTTTCTCTCTTTTGAAATAAAATTGAAGTGAATGTAATTAGAATTGTTATTCCAGAAAGCATAATTACTTTCAAAATTAGATGACCAGAGCTGTCTTTTTTATGATATTATCACCATACCTTGGAGAAAGCATCTATCTTCTAATTTACTTATTCTTTTTCAAATGTATTAATGATTGAAAGGAAGTGACATTCAGTAACACTTCACATAGATTTTAACCTATCTTGCTTCAAAACTACTGCGCGATTTCTCCACAACACTTTTCTCCAACATTTCTAGCAGGAGGTGCTACTCAAATGAAAGCTGATGCTTATATGTAAAGCCCTTTACCCACTCCATGCACTAAGCATAGAAAGAAAGACCTATGAATAATATGAAATCATCTTGCAACTGAGCAGGACCATATGGGGCCTTTCTGGGACAGGGTATTCCTTCTCCTGTCCTCCAACTGCCTCTTATTTCTAGGAAAACTTTAGTCTCCTAGGCCTTCCCCAAGTTCCAAAGGTTAAATTTAATCAGAGAAGTGAGAAACTACAGAAAGAAAGGGAAATTGTCAAGCAAGATAAAATAATCATAGTTTAGCCACTAAAAAGTTCAAAGACCTTTATTTCCCTCTTAAAGGTTCTAGATAATATTTTGAGCCATATTGTTTTAGATATTTTGCAGATACTAAAACCCTCACCAGTGGAAGAAGTTAGCTACATGATGACCAGGCTGTAGCCATGACATGTATTTCTCCATCTTGCACAATCTAAGAACTAGCCTCAAGGCAATGGGAACAAAAAAACCCTTTATTAGAAGATTAACTGTACTTAAAACAATCAAGATAATAATCAGACCACCACATGGTGAGTTTTAAGAAGATTGTTGGAGCTGACTAGACTGTTCTGCATGTAGACGCCCACGCAACCCCACCTATGCAATCCTGAAGCTCCCTTTTAAAAGCTCTCGTCTCCTGATTGACAAGGCGAATATGTTCTTGGGACCTGAGTCCATTTTCTCTGCAGGCTTTCTGGCTTCCTCAATAAAATTATCTTTCTTTTTACCCAACACGATCTCTCAGTTTGGGATTCTTGAGCAATGAGCAGCTGAACCTGAGTTTAGTAACAATCTTGTTCATTCAGTCCCTGATTTTACTCAGAAAGGGGCTGTTCATAAATTGGGTTTAGAACATGCTTAAAAACAATTCTTTATCTATCTATCTCAATTATTTGCAAAATATCTGCAAGTCCTTTATTGAAAAGTGGTGACACAATCAGCTGTCCAATTTTCAATTCCAATGCTGAAGTTTTATCAGCTATGCAGCATTAGGCAAATGACTTCATCTCTCTGATCTTCACTTTTCTCATCTGAAAAATGATGGTAATATAATCTTTCTCAAATACAGGATGTGATGACTATTGCATGGAATCATCTCATCATGTCTACTCAAACAATTGTAGTATCCCCATTTTATGGGATTTGTAGTGTACTGCTCAACCAAATACTTTTTATTTTAAGTCCTTACATTTAAAAAGTCCTTGCACGCATTGTTTGCTTAAGCTAAATGAAATTCTATTCCAGGTAACCTGAAATTAGTTTAGAGCATCAAACTCAAGCTTGAAGGTGTATTTTAAATATGTCAAAAGTCATCCTCTGCATCAATCACTACTTTTACTCATTTGAATTTCCTGCCTGGTTACCTTAGTTGAAATTGAAAAGTAAGTGTTCATGACACTGTTAAATTAAAATCAGAAATGCAGCCATGTCAACTGGTCTGCAAATTGTGTGAAACACATTGTCATTTTTGATCTCAAAAAAGTGTTCACTCTATAAAGGATGGTAGCCCTTCATACTAACTGTTTCTGAAGTGAGTGGAAAGAACAGGGTTTATACCACATATAGATGCTAAATTATACATGGGGAATGTTTTTTAATTACAAAAGAAGAGCATATCTACAAAAAAATGCATAGCTAGTGCCTAAATGCCCAATTTGTTTTTATTATTACAAGAAATGTGCACATAAACTAATTTTGCAGGTGGATTCATTGCACCTGTTTTTCAAATGACAGTCCTTAATGAACTGTCTTATTCAGAAATATGTGTAGTCATAAATATGTGGGCATTGTGTCAATTTCAAGACAACTGGCCATGTCCTACTTCAGGTCTCCTTCACTTGTATTTAGTATACCCAAGTAGTATGTCAGGGCTTAATGACCGCAAAGGAGTATAGCCCACTAAAAAAGTAAATCTTTACAAATGCGTTTTTCTCCCATCACTTTCACTAAAATTTCACATGAAACAGGTGAATGGTATAAGTTACTATCCATTGCAATTTCTACTCTTTACCCAAAATCCATGAGCCTTAGAATTGAACTTTCTTAAACTCTGCTTTACTTAATGTCCCACTGCTTTATTTTTTACAGGTGAGAAGACATACCAACAGAAATTGAGCGATTCTTCCTATAACACACAAATAACTAGTGACCTGTGTGCCTGACTTTCTAGATATTCAGCCAGGATGTTTTGTTTTTAATAATTACAGCTATAGATTTACCTGCCTAGAAGTTTGTTTGTGTGTATGTTTTTCTCCCACAAAACCAGAATCTCCCATGTTTTACTTAATGTTAAGATTTCTTAATTTATAATAAATTTTATTATCTTTTTCAGAAATTTAGTTTTTAAAATATGCTTTAGCATGCTGTGAAATAATATATTTTTATAAGTGTGTGCCACTTAATTCCTGTTAATTTTCTATGACAGATGGTATAGGTATTTGGTTTATGCATTTACCTTCATGTGGCCTGCTGACTGTTAGCTTTTTTAAAATCTGAGAACACTTTTTTGTTCATCACTGAAACCTTACCTACCTTTTCCACTACATAAAATATTATTTCTAGGGAGAAAAAAAGTAAGAGAAATTTTCATGTTACTGAAATTGAGCACGATTTGGTGATTAATTGCATTGTTCTCATTATTCTATACCTGATGTTCAGGGCTCATTACTGTAGTGTGAATTCAATGGAACAGAGATCTTAACCAGGTGTGGGTTATTAAAGCAACATTGCCCAATTTGAAATTGTTAAAGGAGGTGTATCAAAGTTGATATGCTTAACTATGTTCTTCTTCTAGAAAGAAAAGTGGTGCTTGCTCAGGAAAATCACTCACATCCATCATGTGACAAGGAGATTCAAAACTCTTCTTTCCTTGGATAGAATAGGAAGGACTATCATATCTGAGGTATAGTCCAGCTGCATCAAAACTAATATGAGAATATAGTTTATTAAAAGTTACATCTTTAGTGTTTATAAAAGCATTATTTCTCACCTCTTACAAAATGGATGTTTTCCTTCACTTAGAACAAAATAAATAGCATAGACTGAAAGAACACATGAAATATTAAAACAATAAATTTAATCTATATTATCAAAAATATTCTTAAAATTTTTTCAAGCCAACTAGCCTAAAGATGAACTAACTTCTTCAGAGATATGGAAGTGTTCTCAAAAACCAGTTAAAAGTGAAGTTTCATTAAATTCTTCATATTTTTGTAGATCCACTATAGCAATATCAATGTAGGCTAAACTGATAGATTTGATGCAAAGCCGTGTCAGCTACACATTAGAGAGGTCTCCATCATCATCTAGTGGTAATTTCTGCCTCTTACTGTTAGATCAACAATAAGTTTGCTGTAAGTCAGAAAACTAAAATAGATAGATATAATTTGAGAGTTTAGGGAAAGGGATAGACATTGAATAGACTCATAGTTTATTAAAAAATTCACAATCCAATCCTACACAAATTATTTTTGAGTTGAGTACAATGGTTTCCATTTTACACACAGACAAACTCAAGTTCAAAAAGAATACATTTCTTATACCAGATTTCTTATTAGTTAATGATAGAATGTGGATCACCACCTTTTCTTCTGAATTTCTCCATTGCTTCTACATGGATTGTTCATAATTTTGCAAAATACATACAGTTTTGAAAAAATATATAATTGCTTGAGTATGTAATTGACATATGTGCCATCTTACCATCTCTAACTCGTGTATTGAAAAGTAGTGAAAGACAAA
Source organism: Madoqua kirkii (assembly GCA_006408675.1). Classification (NCBI taxonomy): domain Eukaryota; kingdom Metazoa; phylum Chordata; class Mammalia; order Artiodactyla; family Bovidae; genus Madoqua; species Madoqua kirkii. The sequence continues at coordinate 16,660 of SJYC01096415.1, read as the reverse complement.
ATGATGATTTGTTGTGATTTCTCAGCAACTGGAAAATGGCAAAGGAAACCAGTCAATGGCTCTGTTACTAAGAAAGACTAAAAGGTGAAAAACAATAAGGCTTAATTATAATAAAACTTGGAAAGGCTTTAGTTTTATTGCTTTTTGTACAAATTAACTTGTTTTTACTATTGATCATATAAATCTATGTATATTAATAATGGAAATCTTATATTAGTTAAAAATTGAATACATTCTGTTGAAAAGGAACTAAGATTTCAATTGGTCTTAATTATATTTGATTAGATAGGTTCAAATCACAATAGTCTGGCTCAACAATCAAACAGAGAAGGAATAAAATGGGAAGATTGCCAAGTAATGGTAGAGAAGGGGAGCCATTTAACCATTTTGTACATAATAAAACAAGCTTTTGTTAAGCAACTTCTTTATGCATAGCTGAATAATCTTATTTGAAATTTATAGTATTTTTAGATCAAATGAAGCTGAATATTAATCCATTTCGCATGACTCAAATTTCCAGAAGAAGCAGAGGCCATGTGTCTCAGGCTCTGGATATCTGATCCTGAGAGCTGTTGTAAACACATATCACAGCTACATCCTTCATAAACAATGGAAGCAGATGTTTTATTTAACTTTTGAACCTTAGTTTCTTTCCCTACAAAATGATTACAGGAATAGAATCTCCATCAAAGATTCTTGGCAGAAAGACAGAGTATTACACCATGTCTGGTAGATATCAATGACTCAATACATCCTAACTACTATTAACATAAGTCCATGTATATATATTGGAGAAGGCAATGGCACCCCACTCCAGTACTCTTGCCTGGAAAATCCCATGGGCAGAAGAGCTTGGTAGGTTGCATTCCATGGGGTCGCGAAGAGTCAGACACAACTGAGCGACTACACTTTCGACTGAAGAGACTTAGCAGCAGCAGCAGCATGTGTATATTAAGAGTCTATAGGACAGTTGAGAGGGAAAAGATATGTATGATCCAGAATCAAATACTAATTGATTAATTGTTATTACAAATATAGAGAAAGGAGTTAGGAGCTGACACATAATGAGTACAGGAAGCATTGGAAGAATTCAGGAACCTCTTCATTAGCGAGATGACCCAAAGCCAAACTTGAGCCTTCAAAAATTTGTAGGATCTGGAGTAGGCACGGGCAACCTGGGGCAGATGATTCCAGTTAACACAACAGCAGGAATACCATAAATACTGCATTTGACAGCTGGTAAATTTTCTGTCTGAAGAGCTAGGCATAAAATCGTAGCTAAAAGGAAGTACATATTGAGCATAATCTTCAGTCTAACACTGTTCTAAGTGCTTTATCACTTATCATATCAAATATTTGTAACCACCTTATGAGGTAGGTAGCATTGTTATCCCCATTCTACAGATACAAAAAACAAAGAGCAGACAGAGTGTGGAAACTGCCTCAGACTGAATACTCAACTGCTGCTGCTGTTGCTGCTGCTGCTGCTGCTGCTGAAGTCATCTCAGTCGTGTCCAACTCTGTGCAACCCCATAGACGGCAGCTTACCAGGCTCCTCCATCCTTGAGATTCTCCAGGCAAGAACACTGGAGTGAGTTGCCATTTCCTTCTCCAATGCATGAAAGTGAAAAGAGAAAGGGAAGTCGCTCAGTCCTATCTGACTCTTCGTGACCCCATGGACGGCAGCCTACCAGGCTCCTCTGTCCATGAGAGTTTCCAGGCAAGAGTACTGGAGTGGGGTGCCATTGCTTTCTCTGAAATACTCAACTAGTGAGTGACAAAACTCAGGAAATGCTCCAAGTTCACATTCTTAATCAATAAACCACATGCTCTTTTGTGTTTCTATAATCTGCTACTTCTTATGGTGGGTAGGGAATATGGCATTATTTGGTTAAAAATATATAGTCTCTTGTCTGGGAGAGTAATAGCTTTTAGCAACAGAAAAAATGGATATCAACTACCCAGAATTCCAATTTATCACCTCAGTCTTGTTCTTTAGAATGAAAAATATGGCATTTGCTCAGATATAACTTGACTAAACTAACAAAGGATAAAATATTGAGTTTATAAAAATTCAGTTACAGTGTCATGGCATTACATAGGTCTGTGGATGCCAAATTATGTTTTCTTTCTATAGAATAATAACTACATGGAAACTCAGGTGTCAGAATTTAGCTTCATCTGAAAAATGGATGTTATATTGTGGCTAAATCTATTTGCTTCACCATTCGTACTTCATTCCAACTAGAAATTATTTCTAGTTCATTTATTTCACATGAAAAACTTACACTAAAATGATAGGTTAAGTATAAAGAGTGGTTCAAATATAGGAGAACTGCAAAGTTCTGTTGAGTTCTCAAATAACTGCCTATTTTCCAGATGCAATTTATTCAATTTGCCCTTATTATCCTCATTTTATTCCTCCAACAAGAGGTCTTTAGGCCATTTTATAGTCCTATGGATATTAGCACTTCTAATAGGGTTGGATAAAAAAGTGAGAGAAGGTGAAATTTAAATCAGCTCATTTTGCTTCTACTTTATTAGTTTTAAACGGAATCTTTTGAAAATTAGTAGCTCTAATGGAAGTCTGATTTATTTTTGATGTAACATATCCAATTTTTGCACTTTCTTTATTCAGCTATGTCAAAAGAGTTTATTCGGTCCCATGGTACCTTCTAGCTGCCTATGCTTGGGCATGTTCTAGGAAGTGTTTATGAGTTTATCCCATAAGATTTTGTTTGTATTATTCATTATATCATGTTTGTCCATCTCCTGCGTTAGCTTATGAGTTCCTTGAAAACTTAAAATGCACTGTATGATATTTCAATGTCTGGCACAGAGTAAAAACCCACCTCAGGTTTTTTGAATAAAAGTTAACATAGTTAACATGCTTGAGTGTTTCCTATATCAGTGTCAGTCAGTCAGACAACTTATACACATCTCTCATGTACTGCTCAGTTTGTCTCTACGCATTAGGCACTATTAGTATCCCCATTTTCAAATGAGAAAACTGAGACTCAGGAAGTTTAAATAAATTGCCCAAGATCACTCAGTCAACAACTTACAAAGGCAGGAAGTTCAGCCATAGTAGTGACTTCAGAGCTTTCATTCACTGTGTATGGCCATTCTGAATGGATGAAAAATGAATGAATCACTAAATGATGTAATTGTATCTTTAGACCCTGCTTATGCACACATGAAAATTTGGTAGCCATACTTATTTACCGAAAATATATCATATGCTATATACAGGAGACAGGTCTCCTGCATTGCAGGTGGATTCTCTACCAGCTGAGCCCCCAGGGAAGCCCATAGAAGGCACAGCTGTTACCTTAAAAAAAAAAAAAAAACTCAAAGAACAAATAGACATTATCTTAATAATGGGTAAAAAGCTGTCATAGATATTCTTATACCAAAATTAATAGGGACACAACTGTGAGGGGTTAATCGTACATGATTTGGAATGGTAAACACTTCCCTGGTGGCTCAGATAGTAAAGAATCCACCTGTGATGCAGGAGACCTAGGTTCAACCCTTGGGTTGGGAAGATTCCATCGAGGAAAGCATGGCAACCCACTCCAGTATTCTTGCCTGGAGAATCCCCATGGACAGAGAAGTCTGACAGGCTGCAGTCTATGGGGTCACAAACAGTCAGACACAACTGAGTGACTAAGCACAGCAAACACATTATGGTTGACACTAAAGTCTTAAAAAATGAGAAGTTTTTACCAAGTGAGAAACAAAAGAAGGGAAGATCAGAAAGAGGGTCTACAAGAATGAAACATCAATATTCACATCAGTCTAAGTTAAAAATATAAATAAACATGACTGTTAAAGATATACCTACCATTCACATTTATCATATTTGACTATATACATACATGTATATAATATGTATGTACATCAATTTGTTAATGTAGTGCATCACATCGAAGAATCTTTACATCTGTGGGATAAACCCCACTTCATCATAGTGTATAATTCTTTTTCTTTTTTAGTTTTAAAGATTTATTTATTTTTTAATTGAAGGATAATTGTTTTACAGAATTTTGTTGTTTTCTGTCAAATCTCAACATGACTCAGCCATAGGTGTACATATATCACCTCCCTTTTGAAACTCACTCCCATCTCCCTCCAATCCCATCCCTCTAGGTTGGTACAGAACCCCTGTTTGAGTTTTCTGAGCCATACACCAAACTACTGTTGGCTATCTGTTTACATATGGTAATGTAAGTTTCCATGTTACCTTTTTCATACATCTCACCCTTTCCTCCCCTTTCCCCATGTTCATAAGTCTGTTCTTTATGTATGTTTATCCATTCCTTCCCTGTAAATAAATTCTTCAGCACCATTTTTCTAGATTCCATATATATGTGTTAGAATATATTTATCTTCCTTTTTCTGACTTACTTCACTCTGTATGATAGGTTCTATGTTCATCTGCCTCATAAGAACTGACTCAAATGTGTTGCATTTAATAGCAGAATAATATCCCATTGTGTATATGTACCAAAACTCCTTTATCCATTCATCTGTCGATGGCCATCTAAGTTGCTTCCATGTTCTAGCTATTGTAAATAGTGCTGCAATGAACAATGGGATACATGCCTCCTTTTCAATATTGGTTTCCTCAGGATGTATGCCTAGGAGTGGGATTGCTGGGTCATATGGTGGTTTTAGTCCTAGTTTTTTAAGGAATTTCCATACTACCTTTCATAGTGGCTGTATCAATTTATGTTCCTACCAACAGTCAAGAGCATTCCCCTTTCTTCACACTCTCTCCAGAATTTACTGTTTGTAGACTTTTTGATGATGGCCATTCTGCCTGATGTGAGGTGATATCTCATTGTAGTTTTGATTTTCATTTCTCTAATATTTAGCAATGTTGAGCATCTTCTCATGTGTTTGTTAGCTATCTGTGTGTCTTCTTTGGAGAAATGTCTGTTTAGGTCTTTTTCCCACTTTTTGATAGAGTTGTTTGTTTTTCTGGTATTGAGTTGTATGAGCTGCTTGTTTGTTTTGGAAATTATCCTTTGTCAGTTGTTTCATTTGCTATTATTTCCTCCCATTCTAAGGGTTATCTTTTCACCTTGCTTATAGTTTCCGTTGTTCTGCAAAGGCTTTTAAGTTTAATCAGGTCCCACTTGTTTACTTTTGTTTTTATTTCTGTTACTATAGGAGGTGGGTCATAAAGGATCTTGCTTTGATTTATGACGAGTGTTCTGCCTACATTTTCTTCTAAAAGTTTTATAGTTTCTGGTCTTACATTTAGGTATTTAATCCACTCTGAGTTTATGTTTTTATTTCTGTTACTATAGGAGGTGGGTCATAAAGGATCTTGCTTTGATTTATGACGAGTGTTCTGCCTACATTTTCTTCTAAGAGTTTTATAGTTTCTGGTCTTACATTTAGGTATTTAATCCACTCTGAGTTTATCTTTGTGTATGGTGTTAGGAAGTATTCTAATTTAATTCTTTTACATGTAGTTGTCAAGTTTTCCCAGCACCATTTCTTGAAGAGACTGTCTTTGTTCCATTGTATATTCTTGCTGCCTTTATAAAAAATAAAGTACCCATAGGAGCATGGGTTTATTTCTGGGCTTTCTATCTTATCCCATTGGCCTATATTTCTGTTTTTGTGCCAGTAGCACACTGTCTTGATGACTGTAGCTTTGTAGTATAATCAGTAGTCAGAAAGGTTGATTCCTCTAGCTCCATTCTTCTTTCTCAAACTGTTTTGGCTATTCATGGTCTTTTGTATTTCCATGTGAATTGTGAATTTTTTTGTTCTAGTTCTGTGAAAAATGTCATTGGTAATTTGATAGAGATCACATTGAATCTGTAGATTGCATTTGGTAGTATAATCATTTGCACAATATTGATTCTTCTTACCCAGGAACAAGGAATATCTCCCCATCTGTTTATGTTATCTTTGATTTCTTTCATTAGTGTGTCTTACAATTTTCTGTGTACAGTTCTTTTGTCTCCTTAGGTAAGTTTATTTCTAGATATATAATTCTTTTTGTTTCTGTGGTGTATGGGGTTGATTCCTTAATTTGTCTTTCTGATTTTTCATTGTTAGGGTATATAATTGCAAGTGATTTCTGTGTATTGATTTCATATCCTGAAATTTTGCTAAATTCACTGATTAGCTCTAATAATTTTCTGATACCATCTTTAGGGTTTTCTATGTACAATATCATGTCATCTGCAAACAATGAGAGCTTTAATCTTCTTTTCTGACCTGGATTCCTTTATTTCTTTTTCTTCTCTGATTGCTGTAGCTAGGACTTTCAGAACTTTGCTGAATAATTACCCTGATACCAAAGCCAGACAAAAACAACACATAAGAAAACTACAGGCCAGTATCACTGATGAACATAGATGCAAAGATCCTTAACAAAATTTTAGCAAACAGAATTCAGCAACACATTAAAAAGCTCATTCATCATGATCAAGTTAGGTTTATTCCAGGGATGCAAGGATTCTTCAACATCTGCAAATCAATCAATGTAATACACCATATTAACAAATTGAAAGTCAAAGCCAGATGATAATCTCAATAGATGCAGAAAAAGCTTTTGACAAAATTCAGCACCAGTTTATGATTAAAACTCTTCAAAAAAATAGGCATAGAAGGAACCTACCTCAACATAGTAAAGGCCATATATGATAAGCATACAGCAAACATTCTCAATGGTGAAAAACTGAAAGCTTTCCCACTAAGATCAGGAACAAGATAAGGGTATCCACCTTTCACCACTATATTTCATCATAATTCTGTACGATTCATCTAATGTGTTGTTGGATTCAGTTTGTTGGATTCGGTTTGCTGGTATTTTGTTAAGGATTTTTGCATCCATGTTCATTGATGATATTGGTCTATAACTTTGGTATCAGGGTAATGGTGGCATCATAGAATGAGTTCAGCAGTGCTCCTATATCTGCAATATTTTGGAAGAGCTTGAGGATAGCTGCTAGTGCTTCTCTAATCCACCTTTCACCACTATTTTCATCATAATTCTGTGCGATTCATCTAATGTGTTGTTGGATTCAGTTTGTTGGATTCGGTTTGCTGGTATTTTGTTAAGGATTTTTGCATCCATGTTCATTGATGATATTGGTCTATAACTTTGGTATCAGGGTAATGGTGGCATCATAGAATGAGTTCAGCAGTGCTCCTATATCTGCAATATTTTGGAAGAGCTTGAGGATAGCTGCTAGTGCTTCTCTAGATGTTTGACAAAATTCTCCTGTGAAGCTATCTGATCTTGGACTTTTGTTTGTTAGAAGATTTCTAGTTACAGCTTTATTTTCATTACTTGTAATTAGTCAAGTTCATATTTTATGTTTCTTCCTGGTTCAGTCTTGGGCAGTTGTACATTATTTGTCAGTTTTCATTTGCTTTTAATATTTTTTCTTTGTACTTTACTTTTGTTGGTTTGGTTAATATGTGTCTTGGCATGTTTCTCCTTTTGTTTGTCCTTTATGGGACTCTCTGTGCTTCCTGGGCTTGGTTGACTTTCCTTTCCCATTTAGGGAAATTTTTGACTATAATATTTTCAAATATTTTCTCAGACTCTTTCTTTTTTTTCTTCTGGAGTCCTATAATTTGAATGTTGGTGTGTATAATGTTGTCCCAGAGGTATGTAAGATTGTCCTTATTTCTTTTCATTCTTTATTCTGCTCAATGGCTGTTATTTACACCATTTTATCTTCCTGCTCATTTATCTGTTCTTCTGTTTCAGTTATTCCACTATTGATTCTTCTAGTTTATTTTTTCATTTCAGTTATTGTGTTGCTCACCACTGATTGTAATTTAGTTCTTCTAGGCCCTTGTGAAACATTTTTTTGTATCTTCTTGATTGGTGCTCTATTTTATTTCCAAGATTTCAGATCATGTTTACTATCATTACTCTGAATTCTTTTTCAGTAGATTGCCTATTTCATCTGCATTTATTTAATCTTACGGGTACAAGGAGATCCAAACAGTCCATTCTGAAGGAGATCAACCCTGGAATTTCTTTGGAAGGAATGATGCTAAAGCTGAAACTCCAGTACTTTGGCCACCTCATGCGAAGAATTGACTCAGTGGAAAAGACTTTGATGCTGAGAGGGATTGGGGGCAGGAGGAAAAAGGAGATGACAGAGAAGGAGATGGCTGGATGGCATCACGGACTTGATAGATATGAGTATGAGTGAACTCTGGGAGTTGGTGATGGACAGGGAGGCCTGGAGTGCTTGCGATTCATGGGGTCGCAAAGAGTCGGACATGACTGAGCAACTGAACTGAACTGATGGGTTTTAAACTCGCTTCTTTGTCTGCAGCATTTTTCTCTGCGGTCTCATTTTGTCTAACTTACTGTGTTTATGGTCTCTTTTCCACAATCTTCAGGCTTGATACTCCTCTTGTTTCTGTTGTCTCCACCATGGTGGGTGAAGCTGGTCCAGCAGCTTGTGTAGGCTTCCTGATGATAGAGATTGGTGTCTAAGCTCTGGTGGATAGAGCTGAATCTCTTCCATCTGATGGGAAGGGCTGCGTCAAGGGGTGTGTTTTGGGTTGTCTGTGAGCTAAGTATGACTTTAGGCAGCCAATTTGCTGATGAGTAGGACTGTGTTCCTGCTTTGCTCACTGTTTGGTGTGAGGTCTCCAGCATTAGAGCCTGCAAGCAATTGGGTGAAGCTGGGTCTTGGTGTTGAGATGAATACTGTAAGGGAGTCTTTCTGTTGTTTTGGTACTTCAGATGCAGGAATAAATATATGCTAAAGTCTCATTCCTTCTCTTACAAACAAATTAACTTGATCCAGGCAGGGGATTTTTTTTCCAGTGTTAAGCAATCCAGGATGCTTAACAGCAAAACAAGCAGACATGAGGGTTGGACCATAAAGAAAGTTCACATCTGCACATGACTACTGGAAAGAAAAACATAGCCTTGACTAGATGGACTTTTGTTGGCAAAGTAATGTCTGTTTTTTAATAGGTTGTCTAGGTTTGTCACAGTTTTTATTCCAAGGAGCAAGCGTCTTTTAATTCCATAGCGGCAGTCATCATTTACAGTGATTTTGGAGCACCCTCCCGCCGCCCCCCCCCCAAAAAAAAAACAAACTAGCACTGTTTTCATTGTTTCCCCATCTATTTGCTATAAAGTGATGGGACCAGATGCCAAGATCTTTGTTTTCTGAATATTGAGTTTTAAACCAGTTTTTTCACTCTCCTCTTTCACTTTCATCAAGAGGCTCTTTAGTTCCTCTTCACTTTCTGCCATAAGGGTGGTATTATTTGCATACTTGAGGTTATTGATATTTCTCCTGGCAATCTTGACTTCAACTTGTGACTCCTCCAGCCCAGTGTTTCTCATGATGTACTCTGCATAGAAGTTAGATAAGCAGAGTGACAATATACAGCCTTGATGTACTCCTTTCCCAGTTTTGAATCATTCTTATTTTCCATTTCTTGTTCTAAATGTTGCTTCTTGACCTGCATACAGATTTCTCAGGAAGCAGGTCAGGTGGTCTGGTATTTCCAACTCTTGAATTTTCCACAATTTGCTGTGATCCACATAGTCAAAGTCTTCAGAGTAGTCAATGAAGCAGAAGTAGATGTTTTTCTGGAATTCTCTTGCTTTTCCTATGATCAGCAGATGTTGGCAATTTGATTTCTTGTTCCCCTGCCTCTTAGTGATTCAGCTTGAACATCTGGAAATTCTTGGTTCATGTATTGCTGAAGCCTAGCTTGGAGAATTTTGCCCATTACTTTGCTAGCATTTGAAGCTAGAGCAATTGCATGGTAGTTTGAACATTCTTTGGCATTGCCTTTATTTGGGATTGGAATGAGAATTGATCTTTTCTAGACCTGTGGCCACTGCTGGGTTTTCCAAATATGCTGGCATATTGAGTGCAGCACTTTAATAGCTACATTCAATGTCAATATCTGCAAATCATGTTTTAGAATTTGAAATAGCTCAGCTGGAATTCCATCAGTCCACTAGCTTTGGTCATAATGATGTTTCCTACGGCCCACTTGACTTCACATTCTAGTATGTCTGGCTGTAGATGTCATTATGATTTTTTTGTATAGTTCTTCTGTGCATTCTTGCTACTTCTTCTTAATATCTTCTGCTTCTGTTATGTGTATACTATTTCTGTCCTTTATTGTACCCATCTTTGTATGGACTACAAGGATATCAAACCAGTCAATCTTAAAGGAAATCAGTCATCAGTCCTATATATTTATTGAAAGGACTAATGCTGAAGTTCCAACATTTTGGGTACCTGATTGATGTGAAGAACTGACTCAATAGAAAAAAAAAAAAAAAACCTTGATTCTGAGAAAGATTGAAGACAGAAGGAGAACGAGATGACAGTGGATGAGATGGTTGGATGACATCACTGACTTGATAGACATGAGTTTCAGCATGCTCCAGGAGTCGTTGATGGGAAACCTGGCATGCTGAGGTCTACGGGGTCACAAAGAATCAGACACATCTGAGCAACTGAACTGAACTGAACTGAACTTGCATGAAATCTTCCATTGGTATCTCTAATAATCTTGAAGAGATCTCTAGTCTTTCCCATTCTATTGTTTTCCTCTGTTTCTTTCCATTGTTCACTTAGGAAGGCTTTCTTATCTCTCTTTGCTATTCTTTGGAACTCTTCCTTCAGATGAGTATATCTTTTCTCCTTTGCTTTTCACTTCTCTTCTTTTCTCAGCTATTTGTAAAGCTTTGACAGACAACTATTTTGCCTTTTCACATCTCTTTTTTTGGGTATGATCACCACCAAATACCTATATACAAAATGTGAAACTCCATTAAGGAGATCCTTTCAGTGGCAAAGCCTACCAGTGCCCTTAATCAGTGCACTTTTTGAGTCATTTTCTTTTCCGTACCAATACTCTTCCTTCAGATGAGTATATCCTTTTCTCCTTTGCTTTTCACTCTCTTCTTTTCTCAGCTATTTGTAAAGCTTTGACAGACAACTATTTTGCCTTTTCACATCTCTTTTTTTGGGTATGATCACCACCAAATACCTATATACAAAATGTGAAACTCCATTAAGGAGATCCTTTCAGTGGCAAAGCCTACCAGTGCCCTTAATCAGTGCACTTTTTGAGTCATTTTCTTTTCCGTACCAATTTGGATTGTTTTTATGTCTCGCCTTCAAGCACACTAATCTTTTCTTCTACAACATCTAAACTGCTATTAATTCCATCCAGTATTATTTTGTGTTAACCATTGTATTTTTATTTCTACAAGTTAGATTGGGTCTCTTTTATGCCTTCTCTATTTGCTTATGGATCATATAGAATATTGCTATAATAATTGTCGATGGCTTTGTTTCTTTTTAAGTTTATTTTTAATTGAAGGATAATTACTTTACAGTATTGTGTTGCTTTCTGCTATACATCAACATGAATCAGTTATAAGTATACATATGTCCCCTCATTTGTGAACCTCCCCTCATAACCTCCACCCCATCCCACTGATCTATATTGTCACAGAACATCTGGTTTAGCTCTCTGTGTTATACAGCAGCTTCCCACTAGCTAGCTGCTTTATATATGGCAATGAACATGTTTCAATGCTACTTTCTCAATATGTTTCACCCTTTCCTGCCCCATTGTGTCTGCAGTTCTGTTCTTCATGTCTGTGTCTCCTTTGCTGTCCTGCAGGGGGTTCATCAGCAAATTGTAATATCAAAATCTATTCTCAGTTTCAATTGGTTGATAATTATTAATTGTATTTTTCTGTTTCTTTGGGTGCGTATTAATTTCTAACTGAATGCCAGACACAGTTATCTTGTAGGTGAAGGTAACTGTCTGGCATTCAGACATAATTACTCTACAGTGATTCCCTGGTGGCTCAGATGGTAAACAGTCTGACTGCAATGCCGAGACCTGGGTTTGATCTCTGAGTTGGGAAGATCCCCTGGAGAAGGAAATGGCAACCCACTCCAGTATTTGTGCCTGGAGAATCCCATGGACAGAGGAGCCTGGCAGGCTACAGTCCATGGGGTCACAAAGAGTCATACACAACTGAGTTATATAGGACAGATGAGCCCTGTAGTGAGATATCTTTAAACTCCTATATTCTTTGTTCTGGGATATAGATATGTTACCTATGAATAGTTTGATCTCTCCTGCTCTTGTTTTTTTAAAGTTTCTATGTAGTATCAATGACATTCAGCTTAGGCATGATTATTCCCTAATGCTGAGGCAAAATTTTGGGGGTACCTGTACAATACCTAGTAAATTACACATTTCTCCAGCATTGCTGATGAGAAAAGACACTTTCCAGATTTACATGAATGCTAGATTCTCTTCTTGCTAATATATTTTTGGTCAGTTCTTTCCCTCATCTTGAGTAGTTTCCACATATGCATATGATAATCAGTACTCTACCAAACTCTCAAGGGTTCTCCAAAGCAGATCTTTGGAGTTCCCCTGTTGCATAGCTGTATTTTCTCCAGTAATCTGTTCTGAGAATTCCAGGCACCATGGTCTTTCTGGTTTCTTAGCAAAGGCACTCCTACTCAGGAAATCTACTAAGCTTTCCCTAGAGCACTCTTTCCTCCTGGGAATACTATAAAGTTCACGCCATTTATATGGATCTCAGATACACTGTTCTTTGTTGTCTGATATTTCATGTCTTAAAAATTATTGATTCATATATTTTGCTGTTTTTGAGTTTTTTTAGGTAGATGCAGAAGTTGGTTTGCTATTTCCTCTTCCTGAGGATTATCCCAACCCAGGGACTGAAGCCACGTCTCCTGCAACAGCAGGTGGACTCTTTATCACTAAGCCATGTGGGAAGCCCAGAAAAGGAAAAAATAAAATAAAATTTTTCTGACCCTAACCAATTCTAGCTAAAGTGTTAGTCACTCATTTGTATACAACTCTTTGCAGCCCATGATCTGTAGTCTGCCAGGCTCCTCTTTCCATAGGATTCTCAAGGCAAGACTACTGGAGTGGGTAGCCATTCCCTTTTCCAGGGGATCTTCTTCACTCAGGGATCCAACAGGGGTCTCTTGCATTGCAGGCAGATTCTCTACCATCTAAGTCACCAGAGAAGGCTTTCTTAATAATATCTTTTATTAGATAGCATTTCTTGATTTCATTATAGTCCAGCATATTAATTTTCAAAAATAATTTGCATTTTTTGTGTCCTGCTTAAGAAAAATCTTTGCCTTTTTCTAGGTTACAAAAGACTATGTATTTTCTCTTTAAATGTATGTTTTACAATTCATATTTATGATAATCATTAATCTAGAATAGATAATTTGGTATAGTTTGAGGTAAGGATCAAGAATTTTTTAATCAGTTATAGATATGGAGTTGGTCCAATCTCTTATACACATCTAGATGTGTATAAGAGACAGCTAATAATCTTGAAGAGATCTCTAGTCTTTCCCATTCTATTGTTTTCCTCTGTTTCTTTCCATTGTTCACTTAAGATGGCTCTCTTATCTCACCTTGCTCTCCTAAGGAACTCTGCATTCAGATAGGTATATCTATCCTTTTATCCTTTGTGTTTCACTTTGCTTCTTTTCTTAGCTATTTGTAAGGCCTCCTCAGACAACCATTTTGCCTTTTTACATTTCTTTTTCTTGGGGATGGTTTTGATTACTGCGTCCTATATTAGGAATCTCCATCCTAGTTCTTTATACATTCTGTCTATCAGATCTGATCCCTTGAATCTATTTGTCACTTCCAGTGTATAATCATAGGATTTGATTTAGGTCCTACCTGAATGGCCTCGTGGTTTTCCCTAATTTCTCCAATTTAAGTCTGAATTTGGCAATAAGGAGTTTATGATCTGACCCACAGTCAGCTCCCAGTCTTGTTTTTCTGACTGTATAGAGCTTCTCCGTCTTCAACTGCAAAGAATATAGTCAGTCTGATTTCAGTATTAAGCATCTGGTGATGGGCAGTCTTCTCTTGTGTTGTTGAAAGAGGGTGTTTGGTATGACCAGTATGTTCTCTTAGCAAAACTCTATTAGCCTTTGCCCTGCTGCATTCTGTACTCTAAGGCCAAACTTGTCTGTTACTCCAGATACCTCTTCACTCCCTATTTTTGCATTCTAGTCTGCTATGATGAAAAGGACATCTCTTTTTGGTGATAGTTTTAAAAGGTCTTTTAGATCTTAATAGAGCCATTCAACTTTAGCTTCTTGAGCATTGGTGGTTGGTGCATAGACTTGGATCACTGTGATGCTGAATGATTTGCCTTGGAAACAAACTGAGATCTTTCTGTTGTTTCTGAGATTGTACCCAAGTACTGTGTTTCAGACTCTTGTGTACTGCATTTTGGGCTCTTGTGTAATGCAAGGGCTACTCCATTTCTGATAAGGGATTCTTGCCCACAGTAGAGATATAATAGTCATCTGAATTAAATTCACCCATTCCCATTGATACATAGACAAATATCAAAATCAGTATTATTTTAACTTCAAGTTATAATTATTCTTGTTTTCTATAAATTTTAAAAGACAAGTGCATAAAATAATTATAACTGTTCTGCTAATGAATATATGGCATATAAAGATATAATTTGTAACATCAGTAAAGTAAAGGGTAATAGCAGAGCTGTAAAGGTGGTTTAGTGCAATTGAAATTAAGTCAGACCCATGCAGTCTAACTTGCAGAGCCTAGACTTTCAACCAACCTCTTCCCAGTGACAGCTGCTTAGAAAAATGGTCAAATGAAAACCACAGAAAAATTTCCGTTTCCTTTGACTTAACAATACTTGTTGTAATTTTGTTCTTTTTCATCTAGGCCCATCAGGGCCTATCTTATTTATCCCAGTGGTCCCTCAAAATACAGTTCACTGTGCTTTGGCATTCAGTGAAAGTTAGTTGATGATAAAACTAAATGAGCAAGATTCGTCTTCTTCTCCCTCTCCTTCTGTTGACTCTGACTGGAGGAACCAAGAAGAAAAGTGAAGATGCTGACCTCCATACTGTATAACAGTTTCTTGACATTCATCTTTATGTGATTAAAGACCTTTTACATATTTGTACTTCATAGACTTAGAAATTGATGACGCATGGGTCCAGTATAACATGTTACATGGCTTTATCTGTAAAGATTAAAGAGTAAATATTCTAATACAGTCTGTCACCCAGCAAACAGCTGACTTACACCAAAGGACATTTCCTTAGATCCATTTGTATTTACCCTTAGACCCAAATGCCTTGTGGGAGAGAAAGGGATTATGAGCGCCTCTCCATCCAGGCTGCAGGATGCAAGTCACAAATTTTTAAACATTCTGAAACAAAACTTCACATATCATAGAAGAAATTAAACTGCCCTCATGGTAGAAAATATACTCAAGTGAATGGTTTATGGGCTTTTCAAAATTAAAAAATGTGTGGCTCAGTTTTTAAGAGTTTTAGTGGTGCAAAAGTCATCTTTCATGCTCCTTGAAAATGAAAATTATAGTTCTCAAACCTACTTTTTTTTCTAGAATTTGATTAAATAAAAAATGTTTGTGGTTAATTCTTCTCCCACAGTGCTATAATCAAGTAAATTGTTTATTCATTGAAATGATTACTGGATTGTGCTGTGCTTGGTCACTCAGTCGTGTCCAACTCTTTGCGACCCCAAGGACTGCAGCCCACCAGACTTCCCTGTCCATGGGGATTCTCCAGGCAAGAATACTGGAGTGGATTGCCATGCCCTCTTCCAGGGGATCTTCCAAATCCAGGGACGGAACCCAGGTTTCCTGCATTACAGGTGAGTTCTTTACCATCTGAGCCACCAGCAAAGCCCATGAATACCGGAGTGGGTAGCCTATCCCTTTTCCAGGGGATCTCCCTTAGCCAGAAATTGAGCTGGGGTTTCCAGTGGCTCAGACCGTAAAGCGTCTGTCTACAATGCGGGAGATCTGGGTTCGATCCCTGGGTCAGGAAAATTCTCTGGAGAAGGAAATGGCAACCCACTCCAGTACTCTTGCCTAGAAAATCCCATGGATGGAGAAGCCTGGTGTCCATGGGGTCACAAAGAGTCAGACACGACTAAGCGACTTCACTTTCACTTTCCGGCATTGCAGGTGGATTCTTTATCAGCTGAGCTACCAGATTACTGAATTAGGACGTTGTTACTGTCAGTGACCATAAAAATTCACAGTAGAGTTTATCTAAACCATGGGACCATACTGGAAGTTTATAAGCAAATTTCTTAAAACTCAGGAAATACATGAGAAAGAAATTCCAAGGAGAAGATAATGATGTACTCACAATCTAGCTAACATATTAAATTATTTAATTTGAAGTATGCAAAGGCACTGGGGCTTCTCTGGTGGCGCAGCTGGTAAACAATCTGCCTGCAGTGTGGGAAACTTGGGCTCCATCCCTAAGTTGGGAAGATCTTCTGGAGAAGGGAAAGGCTACCCACTGCATTATTCTGTCCTGGAGACTTTCATGGACTGTATAGTCCATGGGGTTGCAAAGAGTCAAACATGACTGAGCAACTTTCACATGCAAAGGAAAATGTTCAGTCACTCAGTTGTGTCTGGCTCTTCGCAAATTTAATTTTCCTCTTTACAAAGAGAAATATCCAGTTCTAATTTTCTGTTGTTTCCTTTTTTCTGTATTATAAATATATGCATTTCTTTAGCATCTCTTGGTCAGCAAGAGTTGTTTTTAAAGATTTTTAATAAAAT